>JAQISU010000119.1:2415000-2697500 GCA_029339505.1 Unio delphinus
TGCCGAGTATTGGTTGTTTTGAAAAATCTTTTCGCGGTTGTACGGGTTTATACTTTTTTTTAATCACGTTGTTAGGTTTCATATTAATTGTTCGAGTAATCTCATTATTCAGCACGGTCATTACGCTTGGTTATCTCTTGACCCATTCACGAGATCGTTTATCCTGAATAAATTCCTTCGCGTATTGATATCCAAATAACCGCTCAGCAAGCGTTTCCCTTGATATTTTGACAAAACCACGTGACACAGTATGAGATACTATCGCGTTGTTTTCCGATCAGGGTAAACTCAAACCGGGCGTCCTCATTTCAACTATTGTGGACTCCCAGAGAAAACTGAATGACCATATAACAACATTTGAACAATTACAACAGAGTATAATTGATAATATCGAAATCCCGATAAATAATTTCTTTGAGATTCCACGTATTCATCACACATTGAAAATCTCAGACGTAAAAACCGCTATGTTAGAATTAACAACACTTCAATCTAGGTATGGAGATCTTGTTGAGAAGGTTTCAACTTTTCGTAAAAATCTCATTGAGAAATTCTTTAGGGGATCTTATTAGATAAACTCGACATACAACTCCCGGATATTAGGAAATCCATCAATGAGATCAAAAACACCATCGAGACAATCAAAGATGATTTACCGAGGATGATAGAAACACTTGAAAAAACAAAGATTCCTCATGAGAAAACCAGCAACGTAGTATACACGATCCAACACGGATCATTTACGTGGACACCATCCACTAACATATTAAATATCACCGCGGCCTTCGAAGGTATTTATCTAATAACACTTGTGTCGCCGACTCAGTTTAATATTGCATCAACAAGTTCATCTGGGGTCAACAATATGATATCAACGATCATTGACAAAGGAACAACTGAATGATTCACAATAGCATCCACTGATAATAATTTGACTAAGGTTTCAGTAACATGGTATGTGGAATTCGTAGCGGATTTAAGTAAACAACTGAATTGAATTCGCTAGCAAATTTAACACTAGCGAATTTAATGTCAGCAATTTGAAATCTATTATAATAAATAAAATGTCATTCTTGGCAACGTCACAGCAGTATCGTTATGATCAGGTCAGAGAATTTCAAACTAAACTCAAAACACTCACTGATGAGTACCAAACAAAAATAAAAACATACCGACGAAGAATTACCACAGTTGATGTTACCGTGTACTCGGTATCAGATGTAATCACCGGAGCCGGTATCATACTCTCCTCATTGACAATGGTTGCCCCGATAGCTGTTCCAATTTGTATATCAGCGATGACAACACTCGCGGGAATTATTTCAATAATAACAAAATAAATATCATGCAGCCAGCGTAAACTGCAGGATTACGTAGTTAAGTTCCATGTTGTGTCAACCTCATACTCTCAATTATCCTCGATGATATTGTCATCACTCGATGACATATTAATATCCGATAGTGAGTGTTTATGATTCTGAGATGTCAAAATTAGAAAAACAACACGAATATAATAACAATGGCAACATCACAATAACTACTTCAACGAATAGCGGAAGATTCCACCCCAGTGAAAACCAGCATGATATCAATAACCTCAATGAATCCTGAACTCAGTGTCATTTTCCCTACTGCGGTTTCCATGAAGGAAATAGGACTTGCAAACTACGAGTATACCATAGTTAGCCAAATATCAGATCAGTACCATTCGGTTGTCATCAACCGAATAATTCCCTGGTGTTTGCGAGTAAGAATAAACAAGACGGAACTCCTGACTGGAACGTTGTTTCGCTACCATCTGGGTCATACCAAATCGAACAGATCCATAATGAATTACAACGCAGAATAAAATCCATTACTGGAAAAGAATCGAAAATCGCTATAACAGTTCATAAATCAACACTATCATCTGCCATTGAGATAAACTCACCCGGATATGTAGTAGATATCTATCAGAGCTCAATCAGAACCGTGCTAGGATGGCCGGAAATCCCATCTCGGACATCTTATCAAATACCACCAGAACCACAAAAATCTGATTATGTCACAGATGTACAATTATACCACAAATTTGCTCCATAATATCGACATTATTTGCCTGGTATAAAAAATGCAAAATTAATTGATGGATTCACATTTCTCAATAACAATACCATGCAATGGGAATTCGGTTTTGAGAAAACTCCTGATTCATCCATTGCAATTGTATTCACTCTAAATAACGTGATTGATTATTTGAAAGAGATGAATCAATTACATAAAACACAACTAGAGAGACTACGACAGTGTTTCCAAGAGCATCTCTCTGATATAACAAGAACACGTGATGAGATTATAGCACATATTAGGATATTAAATCAGCTTGTATTCGACATAGATTATATCAACAAACGAATAATTAATGACAAGAACAGAGATAAACAAAAATTCCTAACCGCTTACAGTATCAAAGAAACTGATTTACTCGATTTCAAATTTCCTGGGTATAACGCAAATGAACTAAAACAATTTGTTAATGATCTCCTCGATGAGTTTTTTCTACAAATTCTCGCCGAAAGGAAAAATTAACACGAACACAAACATCAATCCTCAAACATAATAATGACCAAGATGGTGGTGGGCGACACATCACTCCTCAAAACGTCAATATCTCCTCGGTGATTGCAGTGAATTTAATATGTGATGTTATCGAAGGAAGTTACCAAATAAATCTCGAAAGATCAAATCAAGCCCAACAAGGGTATATTTTATGCTCATTTGCAACAACAGCTCCTCCAGGGTTTCTAATCACTGAAGATCCAACTAACCCAATCTATATGCAATGTCATAATGATTCGTTAACGAGAATTAATTTCAAACTCACTGACCAGTCCAATAATCAAATTGATTTACGAGGAGAGGTTTTACAAATTAGTGTTTTTGTGAAATCCTAAAGAATTTTCGTCTTAAGACTTTCATTGTAAAAAACATTTTTAACCTCCTAGCAGCAGAGAGAGAGAGAGAGAGAGAGAGAGAGAGAGAGAGAGAGAGAGAGACAGAGAGAGAGAGAGAGACAGAGAGAGAGAGAGAGACAGAGAGAGAGAGAGCGAGCGACAACGACTTTGCGTATCCAAAGGAAATTTTTATTTTTATTTTGGAGGAAGCCTTGGTTTACCAAATAAATGCTTGTATAAAGTTTTCCTATTCACCCTCTCCTCTTCTGTTATGGGGGTAAAAATCTTTTACGATTTTGGAGGAACCCATGGTTTGCCAAATAGACACTTCTATAAAGTTGTCCGAATCGCTCTCTCTGCTGCTCATACAACAAGCTTGTTACAGTTGATGTTTCTTTGACTAATACAAAAATATCTAGTTACAGTTGTTGGCACTTTGACTAGCACTTAAATCTGGTTAAAGTTTTTAGTACCTTGATTAGTACAACAATCTGGTTACAGTTGTTGATAGTTTGACTAGTACATAAATCTGCTTACATTGTTTGCTAGTTTGATTAGTACATACATCTAGTTACCGTTCTTATTAGTTTGACTAGTACATAATTCTGGATACAGTTGAATGTACTTTGACTGGTACAAAAGACTGGTTACAGTTGTTGGTGCTTTGACTAGGACAACTATCTGGTTACATTGCATGTTGGTTACAGTTGTTGTTAGTTTGAGTAGTAGTTCAATCTGGTTAGAATCATTGGTATTTTGTATAACAAGTACATAAAAGTGTTTACATTGATATCTTGATGTTTTGACTAGTGCATTAAACTAGCTACAGTGGCTGATAGTTTGAAAAATACATAAATCTGGTTTGCTCAACCAAATGATGATAGAGAATAATCGATAATCGGAACAACACTACTTCAAGATATGTCATACACCATTCATTCCCTTTTGTTCTTTAACACCATTTGAGAATAATGGATGAAATGTGGTAAATGTGTACAACATATCTTCGAGGTATGTCATATACCACATAGTTACACCTATCTTCATCAAGGTTAATGTTTTCTATCTGGCTTTCCCTTTCACTCAGTTTTAAAGCTCATTTGTGACAAGAAGATGTGTTGTATACAACATTGTGAATGCTATTTTCAAGGTCAAAATCACTTTTTCATCTAAATTTCTCATTCAATCATTAACTTCTAAGCCTATTTGATATTTAAACTTGGTATACCTATAGATCTTGCCCGGGAAGTCTGTTGTGCAGAACCGCAGTCTTCAAGGTAAAAGTTACGATTCAATATTTTATGTTCTTTTAGTTTTTTATGCACTTTAGAGTTCTTTGAGATGAAGTGATGCAATTTGGTATACTTATGTCATCATTAGCAGGTGTTTTGTGTATCTCAGCATCGGGCTGTTATTTTCAAGGTCAATGTCATGGTGTTATACGTTGATATTTTAGGGGATTATTCTTTCTTTTATGTGAAATGTTTTTAGCCATTTGAGATGACAGGAAAAACTTTGGTATAATTATATTTCATCACTAAGACAATATTTTGCATACCAAATTAGGGTTGTGTCACCAAGATTAAAATCAACGTACAATATTTAGGGCTAATGTTTTGGCTTTCTATCGTAAAAGGTGTTTGAGGTACAGATATACTTTTTAAGTATTGTTGTATCTCGTGTATCACAGTCAAGGTCATTGAAATTGATTTGAATTTTCTGCATTTTCTTCAAATGATCTTTAGATGAAACATTACTCTGCTGTTTGCCCAGTAACTTTACAACTCAGTGTTAAAGATCATAGTCTGATATCATGACTTTTATGATCTCACCAGATGGGAATACAAATTCACTGAATGTATTCCTTAACGCAATGTGGGAATAATGACTTGTAGTATTAACAATAGTTTTCCAAATACCCGATATGCCTTATTGAAATCTTGATAATAGTACACGTGCTGTTTCAGCAAAATATATCATATTTTATCTTTCAAACCTTTGATAGGACCCCCAGATGTACCTCATGACGTCCATATTGTACCTAGCAGCATTACTACTAGTTCCGTGGGAGTGGAATGGTTGTCTAGTTTTTATGGTGGTTTTAACCAAACATTTGCCATTGAGTATAGAAAACATATGGATACAAACTGGACTAAATTTTCATCAGAAGTCTTCGGTGGGATGACACAGGATGAATATTTGAACATCACTGTTGGGGGACTACATCAAGAAACAATGTATTTATTCCGCATGCATGCATGGAATTCTTACAACAGAAGTGAATACTCTGTTGTTATTAACGCAACAACCACTACAGGTGAGGACAGTTGATAATAATAATAATAATAATAATAATAATAATAATAATAATAATAATAATGCTTTATTATAGAGGGTGACTCATTAGTCAAGGAATATTCTCCCTTAAGACTCTCTTAATGAGAGTATAACAAACGCACATTGTATGAAGAAAGCAATAATTAGTGCTTATTTTAGCATGTTTAGTATTAAAATACTAAATTCCATATCTTTTAGAAACACATTCATGTTCATGATATCTCTTCCTAAATACTCCAATATGTTCAGACGATTTTACATGTAGTGGAAGCTTATTCCACAGAACTGTACCAGAGTATTGAAAACTCTTTTTGAATTGCTCTGTTCCAATGGTTTTTGTACTAGAAGTTTTCCATGTAGTATTGGTCTCAACTGGTATTGTGTTGAAAAAGGCCTGAATACGTCCTGAAGATACTCAGGTGCAGTTCCATGTAGACATTTATATAAAATAACTGCCTTATGAAAATCTATTCTGTCATGTATTGTGAACCATTTGAATTCTCTAAAAAATGCTTTTGAGGGATGATCAACCGATTTATCTAAAATTACACGTACTGCACATTTCTGGAGTTTATAAATCCTGTCACGCTCAGATTTAGCTCAGTTTTCCCATGGCTGGTAGATTGATTAGTACATAAATTTGATTACAGTTGTTGGTAATTTGATGCGTACATAAATATGGTTACAATTGTTGCTAGTTAATTACAGTGGTTGATAATTTGATTAGTACATAAATCTGGTTAGAGTTGTTGGTAGTTTGATTAGTACATAAATCTGGCTACAATTGTTGCTAATTTGATTAGTATGTGAATCTAGTTACATCAGTTAGTAATTTGATTAGTACCTAGTAAATATGGTTACAGTGGTTGGTAGTTTAATTAGTACATAAATCAGGTTACAATTGTTGGCAATTTGATTAGTGCATAAATATGTTTACAGTAGTTGGTAGTATGATTAGTACATAAACCTGGTAACAATTGTTGATAATTTGATTAGTACCTAAATATGGTTACTGTTGTTGGTAGTTTGATTCCTACATAACTATGGTTACAATTGTTGGTAAATTTATTAGTACATAAATCTGGTTACAGTTGTTGATACTTTGTCTAGTACATACATATCCTTACATTTGTTGGTCCTTTGACTAGTACATAAATCTGGTTACAATTGTTCGTAGTTTGATTAGTACATAGATATTGTTACAGTGGTTGGTAGTTTGATTTGTACATAGATCTGGTTACAAGTTTTGTAGGTTGATTAGTATATAAATCTGGTTACAGATGTTGGTAATTTGACTAGTACATAATTATGGTTAGAGTGGTTGTTAATTTGATTAGTACATTAATCTGGTTACAGTTGTTTGTGGTCTGATTAGTACATAAATATGGTTACAGTGGTTGGTACATCGATTAGTACATAAATATAGTTACAGTGGTTGGTACATCGATTAGTACATAAATATGGTTACAATTGTTGGTAATTTGATTAGTACATTAATCTGGTGACAGTTGCTGGTAGTTTGATTAGTACATTAATCTGGTTACACATGTTGGTGATTTGATTAGTACATTAGTCTGGTTACAGTTGTTGGTACTTTGTCTATAACAAAATTCTGGTGTCAGTTGTGGGTACTTTGATTAGTACAGAAAATCTGAATACATTTGTTGGTCCTTTGACTAGTACATAAATCTGGTTACAGTTGTTGGTAGTTTGATTAGTACATACATCTGGTTACATTTCTTGGGAGTTTGACTGGTACACAATTCTGGTTGACACACAACTTTATCGCTTAAAACTGTTATAGGTGGTTAAGAGTTAAAAATTCTAACCATCTTGAATACAATTAGAGGTCAAGGATTTTCATGGTTTGGTCCGAGAGTTGTTGTTTTTGCATGGTTTAATGTCATTTTCTTCAACACACGGTAGGCTATACATGGCGGCCAGTTTTATTGGTGGAGGATGAACCCGGGAAAACCTCAAGAAAGAACTAACAACCCAAGAGAAGCTACTGGGAAGCTTTCTCACATAACTGCATTGCCAAATTTTAGACTCGAACTCACGCAGACAGAGGTGAGATGGCAGTGATCCACAATGGAAAGCGCATTAGACCACTCGGGACCCCTGTTGCAAGAGAACATTGACATTTTCTGAGAATTTATAGTTTCAAAAACTACATGATAACATAAATAAGCACTGGATATCAGTACATGAAACTTGCCTAGCCATCAGACTAGTGCTATTTTGAAAACTTTTTGACACGAAATTTTCTAGTCTTGGACTAGCAGATTGCTGGTAATATCAAAATAAGATCATTGTGCATAGCTTGTGCTTGGGGGTAAAGAAGATGTTTAAGATGTTAGGGGTTAAAATGTTAAAGGTCCCAGTCACTAATATAAGTAGAAAAATTTGGTTTACCACGACAACTTTTGTTCTGACCACATGCATTGACCAAGGTTTGTTGAGTGCTAGCATATAAGGTATGGTAGAGATTTAATGATGTAGTTATTTAAGAATCAAATGGTCAAATGCAAGATTTACTGTGGCTAAATTGGAGTTTATCAGAATAACTTCATTCTATGGCGTGTGCATATAGTAATAAAACAAACTTACAATAGATTCTGGGGTCAGAAGTCATGATCATAGTAAATCTAAATCTGTATACCGGTAATAACATTAGCTCAAAACTGCATATCTTGACCAAAGATTTAGGTCATTAAGATTGATTGGTCAGTAATCTCAAATGTTGACTATACCTACTAGCTTCTACAAGGAGAGACTTATTAAGCACATGTTGTAGTCTTAAAATTGTTATTTGGAAGTATTAAGTGTGACCTTATGAATGAGAAAAATTGTTTAATTATAACTGAATGTTTAAATTACAGGAAGAAGTATAATTATTCTGTATTGATGTCTGTGTAATCATGGTAAATTACTGGTATTTTCTTGATGTTTACAAAATTTCATACATATTTAGATTTGGGCATGGGGTAAAAAGAAGAGGTGCATACAATTACACTTATTGAAAATCATGTGTTGATTTGATTATGTTTCAGAGCAGGAGAGATGATGGTAAATTGGCAATTGAAATTTAAAACAATACTATTTTTCATTTCATTATATGAAATAAGAGCAGGAAACTTTTTGTTCACACTAATTTCTCCCATTAAAAATGTGCAATGAATTTCTTGTAAAATATCATTAGTCTTATCTGATCTTCTCAAATGAATTCCATAATAAGTGTAACCATACAAATGTAGATGGTGTCATAATGAATAACATCAAATGAATTCCATAATAAGAGTGACCATACAAATATAGATGGTATCATAATGAATAAATTCAAATGAATTCCATAATAAATATTACCATACAAATGTAGATGATGTCATAATGAATAAATTCAAATCAGTTCCATAATAAGTGTAACCATACAAATGTAGATGATGTCATAATGAATAAAATCAAATGAATTCCATAATAAATGTAACCATACAAATGTAGTTGATGTCATCATGAATAAAATCAAATGAATTCCATAATAAGTGTAACCATAGAAATGTAGTTGATGTCATAATGAATAAATTCAAATCAATTCCATATCAATAAGAAAAGTTTGGTAAAGTTGTAAAATTTGCAGCAAGTTTCAGAATAGTTACAGAATAATTGACACAGTTTAGGATATTTTTAATTAATTCACCCTTTTGTGACATCAAACAAATTATCCTGATTATAATGAGCAAAAAAATGTATATTTATCACTAAATGTCTCATTACAGAAAGCTTATTTCTTCTTTATTGATGTCTGTATAATTACTGGTAATATCTTGATGTTTACAAAATTTCATACATATTTTGATTTGGGCATGGGGTAAAAAGAAGAGGTGCATACAATTACAGTCATTGGAAATCATGTCATAATTTGAGTATGTCTAATAGCACGACAGGTGATGATTAATCACCAATTGAAATCTAAATATACCCAAATGGTATGCCAAATTGTGAGAAAAAAGCAAGAAGTCTTTGAGATCTGTGGAAATTAGAACTACATTTGTGAAATTGTAGCTGAGGTAATTAAGGTCTGTTTTACAAACATTTTAGATGAACATCACTTGATGCATCAGTCTTAGATTATGCTTCATTATTGAAATCCTCTTTAAATATTTTAAATATTTCACCACCAGTGTAAGTAAATTCAGTCATATTTTAATTTCTTTAAAGATATCAAAGGAGAAAAGATGCTTGGCAATGGATCTGACAAAGTTATAATAGGAAGTTCTGTTGGTGCAGTTGTACTCATAGGATTTGCTGTTGGTGTTTGTGCTCTAATCTTCAAGAAGCGAAGAATGGCAAAATTAAACGCTAATGGTAAGGATAATTAGGAAAACAAAATCTATTGTATTTAACTAATTGTCTCCCTTGCATAATTATGGTGAGACATAGCTAGCTTATATTCATGACAAAGACTTTCCAATTATTTGCATGTCTACATGCACCACTGCATGCATGCATCTGGGGTAGCAGGTTCTGTTTTGTTTCTATAGTAGCCACTTGGACTGTTGTGTTCAAGATAAATGTGGTCCAGACTTCATGTTTGCTTAGTAAATGATAAACAAAACCAGCAGTCCATTGAGTAATTTATGCATTTTCAAACACCTGTTCTTTATGCCCTCAATATGTTTGACCTATTTCACATATGAACCCTTATGGAATATGGCTCCATTCACCTCAAGAAGCTTGGTCCATCATGTCCCCATGGGCTACTGGACACTTTCCTCACCGTCTAAGTGATGCTACAGCTTGTGTCCCACATCACCACACCAAGTAGTTTCCTCTCAGAATATGAAAGGTGTAGAGATACATTATTGTATCCCCTCAGTGTCTTGTGATCATCCAGGGACTGTGGCACAGAGGGCTAGCATGGCAACCATATATATTGATACCCTGCCACTCTCCAACTCGAAGCATCCTTGACTAGATGAATGATGATGACAATGCACTCTCCAGCCTCATTGACTCCAATGAGTTCAAGACAGAAGCTTTGGTTATGAAACCTTATCCTCGGCCAACCTCATCATTACAGAAGAACGAGTTTGTCTGGTCTTTTGATACGATGGTAATCAAGGTTTACCATTGTTACGACAGATGTTTGCCCAAAACAATCAGGTACACAGTCCAAAAAGATCTTTTCCAGTTGGACAAGATATCCATGCTACCAGCTCAGTTTTACATTTTACTTATTCCACATTCATCCATGATTGAGGAAATATCACAGTGGTTTTTGCAAGGCCGAAATATTGCTCAGCAATGAAAAGGGTGCGATACAACAACTTGAGCGATATACTTATTTTGACTGAATTCAGATTAAGTTATCTTAACTCCTACCCACAGATTCATGTGAGAAATGAGAGAGTTGTAAAGTCATGTACTTATTACAGTTTTTTGGTACCATAGAGATAAATGGACTCCTGATTGAATTGGTGAGCAATATAGAAATGTACCTGGAATAATAATTTAGGTTGAAATATGCACAGTGTTGACAGATGTATTAAGAATGTCTCATAACAGGCTATTGTTATGAGTATAACTGTGATAATGTGCGGCGGTGTTAGCGATGCATTTATGGGTTAATGTGACCGTGTCTCTGGCACTGAACATAACTTTGCGGACCTCCCTGCAAACCTCATCTATATGATTGAGAGAAATAGTACATGAAGACTTTAATTTACCTCTCTCCAATTGATGTTGTCACTGTGCATGCCCGTGGTTGTAATTATTATTGATGGCAAAAACATTGAATACTTAAACAGTTCCTGTCACGTTTCTAACATTTGCTATAAAATATAGTTTATGTTCTGAATGATCATACAAGACTTTTACAAACTTATAGACTGGATAACGAATCCTGCATAATCTTCACTCTACCCTGTCAGTCCGATTTTGCTAATCAACGTTGTAGAATACTGTTCCGGTTTGATTTCCATTGACGTAACATTTTCTCAAACAAGCATAGCCATATAATATCATTGCTAAAAAATCCAACATGGGCATGATTGAAAATATTGTTTTTCTATGTAGCTTTCTTTGCAAGTTTTTCTACACTTTCCAAGAAAGTTTTACTTGATATAAAAAAGATACTGAGCTTGTCTTGCTCTTTAAGTTTCTTGAATGGTCTGAGGTCCCTTGAAGAATAAAAAATTACGTAACATTTTTCTCAAGCAAGCAAAGTACTGGAAATATGCCTCACGAAAACACATGCATAACAATGGTACCTTTCGTTGAATGAGAAAGTGAGAATCTTTAACATTTTGTTATTTTTTTTTCCAGTTAATGTTTTATCTCAACAAATGTGTTTATCCATGCCATACACAAATTTCAAACATAGCTCTACTACGTGGGTAGCTCACATTCAACGTGATATCTCTCTACCTAATTTCATGCAGTGGAACAACAAAATACACAAGGAAGCAATGTTGTGCTGGTAATTAAAGTAGTTATCTTGAACATTGGTATACCTATTACCAATATTCCTTAGTAACTAATATGTTTACAAAATATAAACTTAAATATCAAGAATATTTACATTTATGTCTGTTCAGATCAACGTTTGATTAACTGTGAATAAATGTTTATAATTATTAATAAATTTGTTCTCTTGCTAGTTAAATTAACTTTATCCCCTAATGTACTATTTATAATGCACGATAAATTGTTAAAAGTCCATCTTTCATCCTCGCTGAAGAGTTGCCAGATTCCCACCTTGGGATCCAACATCTACATCAGCAGCTGCATTATAATTCATAACAGAAAATATCAGGAACAGCAGCAGAGGGGCGAATCGGAAAACTTTTATAAGCGTCAATTCGGTAAACCAAGGCTTCCTCCAAAATCCTTTATAGAAGCGTCAATTCGGTTAATCAAGGCTTTCTCGAAATCGTAAAAAAGACGCCAAAGTCGTTGTCGCACTCCCTCTGCTGCTATGGGTTGAACAATCTTTTTTACGATGAAAATTCTTTAGGACTTTACAAAAAGACTAACTTGTAAAACCACACCTCGTAGATCAATCAGATTATTTAATTGGTCAGTGAGTCTGAAATTAATTCTCGTTAATGAATCATTATGACATCGCATATAAACTGGATTAGTTGGATCCTCAATTATTAAAAATCCGGGTGGAGCTTTGGTACAAATGAATATAAAATATATCCCTGCTGGGTTTGATTTGATCGCTTGGGATTTATTTGATAACTTCCTACGATAACATCACATATTAAATTCAATGCAATCACTGAGGATATATTGACGTTTTTAGGAGCGATATGCCGCCCTCCTCTGTCTGGGTCATTATTATGTGGCAGGATAGTTGTTTGTTGTGGAGCTGTTTTTTTCCATGCGTCGTGGATTCTTTTGAAACCAACGTCAATGGCGTCGTTAAGTTTTTTTCTTTAACTCGGGTACATTATATCCTGGTAATTTTAAACCTAAAATATCTTCTACGGGTATGTTATATTTATTGGCAAATTCTGTTCTCGTGCTAGGGTTATTATAGTTTATTACTTCTTGAGTAATTTGTGTATTAAATAATCCCATATCGTAAAAAAATTTATTATATGTTTCTACGACGCTGACAAATTCATCTCGGGTGAGAGTAACAGACTCGAGAGAGATACCAACAGCAACGAAAAATCATTATTCATCGCTGTGAAATTTTCAGTGATTTTATGTTGTCGAGTTGTGTAATATCTATTAACACGATTTTCTATTATTCCAGTGAAAAAATCCAACTTGGTGTATTCGCTATAACTTTTTACTGGATTATCAGGTTTTATTTTGTCGGTAATATAATCAGATTTTTTAAGTTCGGGTGGTAAGACAACGGGTTCTGTCGAGGTGGGTTTTCAGACCAACCCAGTATTGTCCTTATAGAACTCTGATAGATGTCTACGGCATATCCCGGTGAGTTTATCTCAATGGCAGATGATAGTGTTGGTTCATGAACTGTTATAGCAAGTTTCGATTCTTTTCCAGTAATTTGTTTTATTCTACACTAAAATTCATTATTAATTTGTTCAACTTGGTAAGACCCAGATGGTAACGAAACGTTCCAGTCTGGAGTGCCAACGGGTTTATTCTTATTTGCAAACACCAGATAATTATTCGCTTGTTGACCGCCAAATGCTGCCGACCTAATATTAGGCCAACAGTGATACACTCGTAGTTTCGCTAACGCTATTTCCTTCACGGGAACCGGAATAGGGAAATTCACACTGAATTCAGAATTTGTTGAGGTTATTGAGACCATGCTGGTTTTCACTGAGTTTGTGTTTTCCACTATTCGTTGAAGTAGTTCTTGCGGTGTTGCCATTGTTATTATAATTATTATTATTATTATTATTATTATTATTATTATTATTATCATTATTATTATTATTATTATTATTATTATTATTATTATTATTATTATGATCCTGCTCTAATTTCGACATCGTGGAATCATAAAACTGAACCATTTTCGAAAACTCATCATCGGATATAATGTTGTTGTCGAGCGACGAGGAAATCATCGCGGGCAATTGCGAGTACGCGTCAGATACTGTATGGAATTTAACAGTGACATAGTGAAGTTTACGCTGAGAACACGATATTTTTTTGTTATTATCGAGATTACTCCCGCGATAGTTGTCGCCGCGGATATACAAATTGGAACAGCAACCGGAGCAATCATTGTTACCGATGACAGTATAATACCAGTACCGGCAATTACACCGGACACCGAATACACAGTTACGTCGATGACGTTGATCCGCCGTCGGTATTTTTTTATTTTTGTTTGATAATCCTCACTGACGATTCTAAGTTTAGTTTGAAATTCTTTGACTGTGTCATAGCGGTATTGCGACGGCGATGACGTCATTTTATTTAATATCATTTACGATTTCAATTTAGTTGTTTACCTAGATCTGCAACGAGTTTCATACACCAGTGTATCGGTGCTCTAACTACAGTATCCTTGACAGCTGTTATTTGAAATTCTACTTTTGACCCAGTAAAATGAATTCTAAACTTTTGCAACATTATTAAAACCTGTTACATTAACAGGGGTAAAACCATCCCTCCATAACTATAGAAGTAGTACATAAAATATTAAATTGTTCTTCAGAATTTATTGTTAATCGATAAATACCTGCTACGGTCGCAGTAAAATCTAACTGGTCATTAGTATCCTTGACCCAAGCAAACGGTCCATGTTGAATCGTGTATACATTGCTAACAATATTTTTGTGTTCGTGAGGGATTTTTATTTTTTCAAGGATGTCAATTCTCCTCGGTAGATCATCCCTGATGACATCGCTAGTCGTTTTAATATCTTCGCGAATAACTTCTATTCGTTGATTAATCGCGGTTATTTCATCGAATTTTGTGATAATATCATCGAGATTTATTTTAATATCATCGAGTTTAGCATTTTTTTTTACCAAAAACTCTATCAATGGAGTCATCAGTCCCGTTAAAGATTTTACGTAACGTACCTAATTGTGATACATGAGCGTCATAATCGGATCGCAATTTTATCAAATTATCGATATCAGTTTTTATTTTCGTGAGTTTCGGTGTGGTCACTGGTGGATTTCCAAGGAAATCAAATAGGGGTTTGTCAATATTGTCAATTATATTTCTTTGTCATTAAGAAAACTGATCGAATTTAGTTATATGGTCGTCGTATTCATCGTGTAGTTATTTTAATGGTTGTAAATTGATAATTCTATCCACAATAGTTGAAATAAGTACATTTGGTTTGAGTTTAACCTGATCAGAAAACAACGCGATAGTATCTTACACTGCGTTGCGTTGTTTAACTAAGATATCATCAAAGAAAACATTACTAGATTTCAATTTACCATGACGATCTTGAAAAACAACTATTTCATTGGGATCAACACCTGCTAAGTTCAACATCTCAGCTATTTCATCTTCGATTATTTTTTTTATATCACCGGTTGCAGTGCCATCGGCATCGGGTTTCTTCAGGTTTGATAAAGATCTCCCCCAAATGTCAATCATGTTATTTTATATTACTTCTCTCTAAAAGCGACTACTAGTATATTCATTTAAGACTTGATGAGGTTGTTTCCTCGATGATGAAATAGCGTCAAGGACATTTAATACTTCCATGCCGCATATTGGTGGGTCATTTAATTGTTGTGTTGGTAGCGTTGAGTACCAACGAAGGGTGTTTAATCGGTTTGTATAGCGCATACATTCTTTAGGCGGCGCTAACCCATATGAATCGAAATAAACGATTACACGCGGATCAATCACGTATGCAACACACTGGGTTCCGGGTCCGGTGCTGTTATCGAGATTAATGATACCGGTTTCAACATTTTTTGGTTGCATCGGCAACTGATCTTTCATAAAGACGCCTCTGAAGTTTTTTTGTCGCTAGTTTTGTAGCAGCATCGAGTAAATCAAAATGTGACATTGGAACTATAGGTCCTCGAGTTAGTAAACTGTTCCTGGTATTCTCAGGCCCTTTCCCGTGTACCATGAATACGGGATTTCTGGTAGTCTTAGACCATTTCCTGATCGTTTCTTTTTTATATCCCTGCCCGGTAGCTTTATTTAGTGCCATCCCTGCCGCGGTACCAACGGCTCCTAACGCTACCGCTGGGGCCGCATCCGCAATTAATGCTGGAATCCCAGCTAACAACTGAAATATACCACCTGATTTTATCATATTTTTAATCGCAGCTGCATTGAGTGTGATCTGAACACCTTTCTTATCTTTGAAAGCATCATTAAAGTGGTCTATTTGACGAGTTGTCAGCGACAATTTATTCTGACTACCAGACATCTGATTGTGTTTCAGCGATATTGTGGTTCCACATTTTTTAGCCGATTCTGATTGCAATTTCTTGAGTTGACCAGGGGTTAATGTAACACCAACAACACTGTATGACATCTTATTATAAAAACACTCGTGTTTTCTAAATGATAGAATGATCTAATTGCTACATATTTTCCACTGGTGCATCGATCACGCTCATTCGTCCACCAACACCTTCAAGTAACATTGATTTGTCGCTAAGAATGACAGCAATTGCTCTATAATTAGCAATACCACCAGGACGGGCTAAACGAGCTCTAAAGTGTATATCAATGACAGATTTTCTTGTTAAATCAAGATGTTTCAGAGAAAAGTAATAAATTGGATATAGATTCCTAAAGTCAAATTGTGATATTTGCAGACCAGTATCAATATTTTGATCGCGTCCCATATATGACAACAGAAGATGATACACGCGTGCAATATGGTTAGTGGTGTAATCAAGTTGTGTATCCTCGGATGGTTCCTGCTGTCCGTTTATTCTCAATGATACTTCATTAACACCTATCTGATCAAATATCATATGACTTCGTTCTTGATCACCAACTCGCACGTTATTCTGTAACGCAATTAATATATGACGTGGAGCTGAAACACCTTGTTTTGATGCTAGGTGCCCTGTAAATGTACCATCAATATTATCCTGTTTAATATCCGTTGTTGTTGTTAGCCAACTTAGCAATGATTTTCATCCATGATCCATAAATGATAGTAATCGCTCTTCTGTTGTGATTGATGGAGTCATTACTGGCATCCACAATAATATAGTTTTGTGAAAATAACTTTACCCTCAGGAACTCCAGCACCGCGCCAGATTGCATCATTATCATTACCTTTCGCACGAGTGCTACTGTATGCTTCGCTCCATAGATAACTTTTCTAACATTTCAACAGAATCCGAAAATATGATGCAGTGGAATTGCGCATGAAAATTGTCGACTCTGTCACTCTAATGTTGCTACGCGTGTTGCAAACCCCAAGTTGTAATTAGTAATATTATTTATGACATGAAAATCAGCAGTTGGTCTTACATATCCGGCTGGTGCTGGATCAACTGCAGTAGCTCGTGTTGCCTTTACTCTAGAATACTGGACGTGTTCCGCGTTATCAGTAGTATCCTTAGAACTTGCGACAGTAGTTTTTCCTTCGCGGTAGAAAACACCTTCCCGGCAACATCTCCAACAGCGCTAGTATCCTTATCACGAATAACATCAATGGCTTTCATCGATAATTGTTTTGCTAATGGCGCTACTTTCGGAGCCATTCTTGCAAATAACCCTGCAATGTTATTGCCAAGACCATCACCATAGTACGCTCTATAAACAGGCAATCGTGAATTTACTACGTAGACGCTGGTTGGTTTATCGCTGTTGTAGTGTATGATCATCTTATTTAAATGATATTTATCTAATCACAAATCTAATCATTTGGATTTTCGACGAATTCATCAAATTAGTCACTGTGATAACCGTCCGCTAACTCGTCAACAAACTCTCAATATACATCAATATCCATGATGCCGCCTTGAAATAACCACCTGCAGATATCAGCTGCTTCATTATTATTTCTGGTGAGTTATTTCCAGCTCGTTTCCCTCCTATGAGAACTTGTAATCGTGCTATATTGCTGATAATATTACCAGGACAATGAATTAGACCACTAACTGAAATGGAGTTTCTAACTCCACTTTGAGAAAATCCTTTTACTTTTGCATTTTTTTAGTGATACCAGTTGCACCTTGTGTGGGATCAACTTCTGCCATTATTTATATTTCATCCGGGATTGGGTCTGTATATGGTGGTTGTTGTGGGCCACCTTTTACCATGGCTAGAAAATTTTAAAAACCAGGGTGTTTTGTTTTTGTAATTTTAGTTCCACTGTGTTTCGCCAAATATATTTTGATGCCCAGGTGTCAATGATTTTTATAAAATTGTCAAACTTGTCTTTTAAATGGTTATCTCTTGTACCCTTTAGAAAATTTGTTCTAGTAAAATCAGCTAATTCAGAGTCTGTATTGATTCTTCTAATTTTATTTAATGCTGCGATTGTAAATATATTTTGGTGTGAATAGTCTTTTCTTGCAGGAGCACCTTGTTGTTCAATTTCTTGTTCAAGTTGTTCTTGTTGTTTTGTAGCAGCTAATATATAGCCAGGAAGAGTTTTTAAAGATTCCTTTGTTTGTCCAGTTTCCTGTGCAAGTTATTCAAGCACAGAAAGAAGAGGCGTTTCTTTTCTTTTCCCTTCCTTTTGGATATCTCCGTAAATCGCTCTTTCAGTGGCTGACTTTACATCTTTGGTTGCTATAGTTACTGGTTTGAATAACTGTTCCGTAACTAAAGCAAAATCAGTCTGTAAACTCTGTCTCGCTTGCAATTTTTCTCGAACAGAATCGCGGATTGGATTTGATTTCTTAATTGAGACTAATCTTTCGCGCGCTAATCTAGTCGTTAGTGCTTCGTTTACCATTATTAATTAATGTACGATCTAAATGCAGTGACGAAGTCACCAATGACTTTGTCACCATAAATGATTTTTAATGAGAAAATCTTTAAATGAATCACTTAAAGAAAATCGACCATTTGACCCGACTGATAAAATCAGTATTTTTCTAGATTTTTAGTCGTTGCTTGATGATTTTTAGTCGTTTTTTGATGATTTTTGATCTGAAAATCATAAAATGATTTTTAATGAGAAAAATCTGTAATTGATTCATTTAACAAAAAACCGACCATTTGACCCTATTTTTTTTTAACTCCTCGATGTATCAAAATGAGCAAAAAAATGACAAAAATGACCAAAAAACATCACAAAAACGACAAAAATGACCAAAAAATCAGAAAAATGACAAAAATTAAAAAAAACAATTTATTACATTTAATAAATAAAAATAAAATCCGTAGATTGCTCTCACCCACCTCGACAATTACTTCTGTGTAGTGATAAAATACACATTACCTGTCTCTTTACAAATTCGTTTTAGGTGAATATAAGCGCAGACCTGTTTGCAAGTATACAATAGACAGGTATGTGTCTTTATGTCTAATTTCAATGGTCAATTTGTTCCACGTTGTATATTTCATTACTCTGTTGAGGTTATCGAGGGAGAATTTTCGGTTTGGCGGATAATATCTTATTATTTTAACCCTCAAATTAATTGTGCGTTTGATTCCATATTGTTGCCCCAATTCTTTTCTGATTTTTTCAACAACAGTGAATAACAGCACAAACTTATTGACGTCGTTACAGGATACAAGGGAGTCACGAATAGCATTCTGGATTTTTTTTTATAAAAGTGTTATATATATAAAGTCTGTATTCTTACCCAAAATGATGCTTTAAATACAGCAGAATGTACGAAAGATAAAAAATATAATTCCTTTCATAATACAATATAATCCATCTTTGCCAAATATAGGCCTTATAATTAAGAAATATTGGACTCTCCTTAACTTATCAGAAAAAAACAGCGTCAAAACACTTTACAAGAGCAAGCCAATTCTTGCTTATAGAAGACCTAGGAATTTACAAGATCTTTTGATCAGAACTAAACCGACAAAAAATTTTCAAAGATGTTTTTCGTCATCTAAATGCAACAGACGTAGGTGCTCTCAATGTGCAAATATTACAGAAAGTACCTATTTTAGTAGCTCCAATACTAAAGAAATGTTTTCTCTACGTTATAACACTGATTGTATATCAACTGATGTAATTTATTTGATAACCTGTAAAAAATGTAACATGCAATATGTTGGACAAACACTTCAACAAGTTTCTAAGAGAATGAATAATCACCGCTTTCATATAAAAAATTATATGGATCCTCAGTTCTCCTCTAATGTTTCAATGCATTTTAATACAAATAATCACTCTTTAAGGGATTTTTCTTTCATGCCAATCGATATTGTGCACGGAAAAATGAACAGACTCATTAAAGAAAGTTATTGGATTAATCGGTTAGATACTGTTTATCCTAATGGCCTTAATACTAAGGCATTATATAAAATTGTATAGAATTTTAGTGGATGATTTGATATATTGTATTTATATATATGTATATATATATATATATATATATATATATATATATATATATATATATATATATATATATGTGTATGTATGTATGTGTGTGTGTATATATATAGATGTATATATATATATATATATATATATAATATGTAGTTATATGTATTACTGTTAGTCTCTACATTATAATCTCACATTATATATATATATATATATATATATATATATATATATATATATATATATATATATATACAATTATTTACATTATATACATATATACATTATATACATAGGACAGCACAATACCATTTACCTCCGTTTTGTTGGGGTAGGTTTCTAGGTATATATATATATATATATATATATATATATATATATATATATATATATATATATATATATATATATATATATATATATATATATATATATATATATATACAATTATTTACAATGAATGATAGGATGACAGTGGTATGATAGTACACTTCTACATTCAAACTGAAACCACCATACCCCCCACAAAATCACCCCGGGTTGAATGAAAATTCATTCACACCGTGTAAAGGTGTGTTTGGTATGGTGGTTTCATGGTTTTAATTTTGAAGGTGCAGCTCATTTAACGAGAAAGAAAAATATGTGTAAACCAACAAGAGCTGAATTTCTATTAGATATCAAATCAAGCTGCATCGAATACAACCATAGTGGATTATGGAATACAAAATATGACCCCAAAAATATTTCGGTTGATATAGTTGCTTGTTATCCCGGGAGTTTTCTCGGTTACGGAGAATGTGCTGAGTACTTTAAACGATTTGGACATTCCACACATGAAATAACTCGTGTTGCGATTAATGGACCACTATCCGATTTTGATTTAACCGGATTCGCTCGTGTGGTATCATTTGAATTGGCTACAGGACTTCATCCGTGCTGTTATGTTTGGATTGGTAGACACATATCTGAAAAACACTGGATGCCAATATTATTATTACGGTATATGATTGATTCTAAAATGCTGATATCGCTGATTATCAGTGAAGCAATTATATCATATCGAGCGCAGACTGAGGTCTGGTTACCACAACCCGATAGTCTAGATAGTATAATCAGCGAAAATATAAAACAATTCCTCGATCTCGACAAAGAATATATCTTGAAATGGTCCAAACAGATATTTGAAGTTAGAAATAAACAAGCAAAAAATCGTGGTAGAAGAATAATTGGTAAATTCACTCAGAATGGAAAAAAAATACGACAATAAATGATATTCTTCACGGTTGATTATAGATAGCGTTGAATACGATTTTATAATCGCGGATGTAACATTTAAAGGTGTATATGTAAATCGTAAAGACGCTTTCTTCTCCAATGGAACAAAATTCGGTACAATTGTAACGATGGATACAATCTTCAGTATCCACATTTTAGGGCGTCCCTGCTGGCATATGCTTCTATTAATTTATTTTCAATGATAAACAGATTTCCTGACACCGCAGTTAGAGTAGCTACTGATTGATGCAGAATTAAAAAGGAAATATCGTGTCATTATTCCAAATCAGCATATGTTACGATTAAAAACAATTTCTTGAAAAAGAACCAGATATCAGAACTATATAATGCACCGTCGATATCTGATCCAATACGTAGATATAAAACCATTTACTTAAACGGTTGTGGTGGGTCAGGAAAGACGACTCGTGCGATTGAATTATTTCGTGGAAACGCTAGCGTTTTCAGATCAAACATGATTGTGCTAACACCAACCCACAACCTTGCAAGAGAGATGAAACAACGAGGAATTAATGCTTGTACTTATCACAGTTTTTTTTCGTTGCAAAGGTGACGAATGGACTCCTGATCGAATGGGAGAGAAATGTACACCTGAAGTACTGATTTGGGATGAGATATGCATGGTGTCGTTAGATGTATTACAAAAGTTTATTGATTGGCTATCGCTAGTGAATACAAAAGTGATAATGTGTGGAGATCACTGTCAACCACCACAATTTGTCGGTTTATCCCCACATAATTGGCTAAAGAATTTTGTAGAATATTATGAAGAAATTAATACTGATCATAGAGCACTTGATAAACAATTAGGCGAGTTCAAGAAACAAATTAGATTACAACCGGATATAATCCAATGTGAAATAGCGCGTGAAATAATTTCGGAAATATTATTAAATGATTTTTGGGAAGCGTGGGGACCAAACGATTTGATAGTACCAAGTAGGAAGATAGTCAGAGACACACTTCAGATGAAGTTATTTGATTTGCATAAAGAAAATGTTTCAACACTTTCACTGCCATTGTGTTATGGACCCAAGGATACTCGAAAACAGAATATTGAAGTTGATATTTCCAGACAAATTGAAAAGCAAATTATCGTATTAAATGATATTATGCTGGTTTATATCAATGTCGTCGAAGACGCATTGCACGCTGATAAATCCCCATGGACGCTAGGTTACGCAGTTACAATACATTCTTCACAGGGATTGACTATATCAGATACGATTGTTTGGATCATAGATAATCACATCGAGTGGTCGAATTTAGTTTACTTAGCAGTGTCCAGAGTACGAAGAATAAATCAACTTCGAAGAGTTCTTTTAGATATGCTAATGACACTAAAATAAGTGATATTGTCAGCGATGACATAATCAGAAAATACTATCTGGTTATAAACAACAGGATAAAAAAATAATAGAGAATTTGACATTGATGCTGAATTAATAATCACTCTGAAACAACAACAGAATAATCCTGCACGAGTTGCAATTGTATAATGAATTGGTGTTGGTCGGATAAGGATTCTCGACAATTTACCGTAGACAGAAAGAATAGCAGTATTGGTCATACCAGAAATAATGTGATGCTGACTTGTCGTGAGTGCAAACAGCCGCAGAGGTGCTAGTTAAGACCACACGGTGGTAATTGAGTATCCTTGGGTATCACTTGTAGTTGTTCATGAGTAAATCCTCGCTGAGGAGCAGTTGAATCCAATTTATAGATTGCTGGTCTTCCCGTAGATCGTGTTATACTAGATATTTTATGTGCAGTAAGACTCCAAATAGGATCAGTAACTCCTTTTGTGCCACCTTCGAGCTCTTCTGGTTCATATAAATATCTGACGGTGACATTGCCGAGTATTGGTTGTTTTGAAAAATCTTTTCGCGGTTGTACGGGTTTATACTTTTTTTTAATCACGTTGTTAGGTTTCATATTAATTGTTCGAGTAATCTCATTATTCAGCACGGTCATTACGCTTGGTTATCTCTTGACCCATTCACGAGATCGTTTATCCTGAATAAATTCCTTCGCGTATTGATATCCAAATAACCGCTCAGCAAGCGTCCGATTAAATCGTTCAACAATTGACTGATCGTGATGTAGTGCAGTATGTCCTCGTCTAATGGTGACATTATGATTCTTCATTGTTGATAACACTGCACCCTGAAATTCCTTGCCAGGATCAACTTGTAATAGATTTGGCCAGTGCATAGGACCTCGTCGATAAATCCTTTTAAATAAAGAAGCTACTTCAGTTGATTTTGTTTTTAGCGGCTCTGCTTGTTGGTATCGACTCGCAACATCAACTACAGTTAGCGCATACTTGTAAACCCTATCATGCGGTAGAAATAATATATCAGCTTGATGAACCTTATAAGGGACGCTGACATCAAAATGTGAGAAGTTAATTTGTTTAGGCGGTGGTAGCTAAATTTGCCATTTCGCCTTTTTGGATAACCAATCCGCTGCAGTGGTATTTTTCACTTTTGCGGCGCTAGCGAGTTTACTGATTGCTGTTTTACCCCTCCAGTGTCCTCTTGGAGAATAATAGATTCCATGTTGTTATTAATTACCAGCACCTATTATTAATAGACCTTTCATCGCTGTTTTATCAACCATGAAGCCAATTTTTCTTTGAAGGATTTATCAGTGATAGAATTCGACGCATGAATCAATTTCACATCTGCGATATGGTTATGCTGCAGATTACTGCTTTTATAAGCAACATCATGAATATGACAAGCCTTATCAATAGCGTTTATTGGGATTTCACCGGGTCGGGGTTGGTTTTGATCATCGAGTCTGATATCGAGTCTAGTCACGCGTCCACAATAACTATATCCTGGAATGTGGTTTTCTCCCTATTATTTGGCCCATGGTGTTCCCGGTAATTTTACTAACTTGTCTGCAATATCACCTCCTCGTTTTTTTTAAATCCTTGATTTTATCAAGGGAAACAAATCTAAATGTTTTTGTACTACATTGTACACACCAGAAAGTGCTGATCTGTTTTTTTTAGTTGTTATCGTTGTCAAGTCGTTTGTGCCAGTATTCTTCTTACATTTCACGCAATATAGATCCATAATATATTTATAATAACATGAATGTAATTGATTTTTCGGCGACAAAAACACGAGAACCAGATAAGCATCATGCAGTGCTACCGAATTCGATTCGTATGATTATAATAGGACCATCTTAAGTGGCAAGACTCAACTGCTACTTAATTTGATAACGAGATGGATGAAATGGGGCAAGTTGTATTTAGTAGCCCCGAGTGTAGACGATCAGCGATGCTACGAGGTGTTAAAGGATTTTAACGAGAAAGCAAAATCGGAAATCAATGAGGATATTATTGAGTTTATAACCGATATTAAAGAAGCACCGAGCATTGATGATATTGATGGAAGTGTTAACAATTTAGTCGTATATGATAATGTGATGTTAGACAATCAAAAGAATCCCGCTAGGATATTTTCCAGAGGTAGGCATGAAAGCACGGACGTGATATATGTCTCTCAACGATAAACTCAAATACCAAAAGTTATCAGAGATAACTGTAATATTCTTGCTGTCCAACGGAGTTGATACATGTACGCTACGAAATATTCACCAAATTTGGTGCGGCGGTAATATGGATTATAATCTCTTTAAAAATTTCTTTAGTCACGCTCAGTCAATCGCAAATGGATTTGTAACGATAAATTTACATGATCCTAGATCAAGATATCGTATCGGACTTGATGAAATATTCGGTAAGCGCTACTCGGGGAACTTTCAATATTGAATTAAATGAATTATATATATAATGGTGGTACGTTGGGGAGTTATCACTTATAAACCATATATGAGTCATTATGATAAATTATGTTTTCATGTAAAAATATGTTGCACGGTTTTACCAAAACTAGCGTGGAATTATATTTTTTTATTACATGAAAATCATCAAAAAGATTCTCATTCATGTACATATTATATGTCCAACCCCAATGATAAAACAATTCACGGATAGATTGTTAAATTTAATAATATTTGATGTATATTTTGAACATGATTGGTATTTAACAAAAATATATAACTTGGTTGATTATAAAGATCAATATGAACCATATATTGGAATGTATGATGACGATGGATATTCTTAGGAATTTTATACAATGAAACTACTTGATTATATCATATCATTGATTGTTATTCATAAATAATGGGTACCGTTGGAGGACCTTTCAGGAACCGAACAGAGATGTGTTCAGTCCCTCAATCAGATGAAATATTGGAATCATAAATAGCAGCAGAGAGAGTGCGACAACGACTTTGGCGTTTTTTTTACGATTTTGATAAAGCCTTATTTGTTTAACCGAATTGACGCTTCTATAAAGGATTTTGGTGGAAGCCTTGGTTTGTCAAATTTACGCTTATAATAAGTTGTCCGATTCGCCCCCTCTGCTGCTGCTAAGTACTGCATGATCATTTTAAACGTCTGGCAACACTGATATTTTGTCTCGTTAACGATACAAGTTTTAGAGTGACTTTCGTTACTCATGATATAATATTTTATATTTTTCTTAAATATGTTTAAGATTTGGAAATTATCTGTTCAAGTCCCTTGTCTAATGTTTGAGAAACTCAATTCACCAGTTGAGGAGGAAATAGAGGTATGAATGGATATGTAGATGAAAAGCCAAGTGTTTTACATATGGTGTGATCTTAGCATAATGGGAATCATGTGACATTCCTCTTGGCCAATACAATTCCA
Organism: Unio delphinus; assembly: GCA_029339505.1. Classification (NCBI taxonomy): domain Eukaryota; kingdom Metazoa; phylum Mollusca; class Bivalvia; order Unionida; family Unionidae; genus Unio; species Unio delphinus. The sequence goes on from JAQISU010000119.1 coordinate 2,441,237, forward strand.
TTAGAAGAAGAGTTTATTCTCCAGGTATATCTGATCATATGTGGAACAAAATCAGCTCCTTTTCGATAAAGAGCATTGTTTTCTCTTAGAAGAAGAAAAGACCTTTAATGTAGTAATTGTATTTTCATAAATGAATAATCATGAGTTTTATTATCCATTTATTATAGATAGCTACCTCTAAGGAGCGTATAGAGTTTCATATTTTGTATCAGTACATTCAGGAGGAGTTGGTGAGCCATTGAAAAGAGAAAGTAAGGAAAACATGTTAAATGGCGTATTCCTTGATTGATGACAGATTAAAAATAGAAATGATAAGAACATGTGGCGTTTAATTAGCCATTGGCGAGAGACTAAACGGAAAACAAATACATGTGAAATGACGTAATCCTTGATAAAAGACAGATTGAAAATCGAATGGAATAAGAATATGTTGCAACAACAAAAACATATTTTAAAAAGACTTAACATCTCGAAAGATTTATGGAGAACAATAAAAGAGTTTCGCCGTGTATTGAATAAAATAATTCTTCCTTATAGGACTTGAAAAATCACAGAGACACACACACAGTGATATACCTAGACAAATAAAGACACTATATACATTTTACCATGCAACAAAACCATTCGTCATTATATATACCATCTTATGTAAAGTACAAAGGTAATCTAGGCCATGACTTTGGGATGCACCATTGGATAGTGGCTTATTGTGTTACCAAGAACGAGTGTCACACAGTACACAAGGCACACCAATGGGTTAAATACAAGCAAAATGGAAATACAATAATAAAGTGCAAACATTACAATGTACATATTTCCTTGTTTTCTACTTTGAATAACTTTGTATCACAACACAAAATTGAGTTAAGTACAAGCACAATTGAAGAAACTATTAACATTACAAGGTATATATTTGCTTTCTTTGTTACCAGGTAGTTGTGTCACACAGTGAACACTGCACAATAATGAGTTAAATACCAACTCAATGGAAATACAGGAAGAAAGTCTCAACACTACAATTTATATATATGTTTGTTTTCTACCTTGAATAATTTGTTATCATTAAAATACTGCATACATTTCTGAAGCAGATTCATAGTCCATGATTGTTATTTCATTAGTGTTACTTCCTGCATAAATAGGTAAGTAAATTAAAATATTTTAGAAATGATTATAACATAGCAAAACAAAATGAACCATGTGTTGTATTCTCTTCCAAATATATTTACTAAAGCAAATTCTCTATTCCATATTAGGCACACAAATAAATCAAATAAATGCCAACTCTGCCAGACATGATGCAGCCAATGGCCAGGATTATGAGGGATTGCATATCAATAACACTGAAGCAAGTGAATACCTACAGCTTAATGGTAAATTAACATCTGATTTAATTTTTGCTTTACGTTAAGTCTGCATTATTAATGCAACTTTTGTATTCTTAATAAGATGACTCGATGACACTTAAAGCCCAACAACTTTAATGATTCATTTCAAGAAATCCTTTATTTTTATATTTTTTTTTGTATTCTTCACTCATAAATACTGGAAAATACACTTCGACAAGAAACAAATAATTATAGCGCTTCATCCATTCACATCCCTGACCAACCCTTCTCTTCATTATTATTATCCATATTGTTCCAATACAACTAAGATAAAAATTTAGGGACCAAATGCATTCATCACATGTTTCACAACTAGCCTTTCCATTTTTATAATCATGGTAGCTCTACAGATAAAAGGTTGAAATCATAACGTTTTTCATCATCGTTTTATACACACATGCACATGTGTTTCAAATACATAAACTTCTTACAGCACTTGATGCTATATATTTACATTAGTCCATGATTCTTTTCAAGCGAAATCATATAAAAGGGAAACTCAAACAAAATGTTAAATAAGTATACACCATATCTAATAATAATTTCTCGCTAAATGACTGTGAAGCATGCATTTCTAAAAAATTGGACAGCTCTAATCATCAAAATGTATACAACTGTCGCAACTATATGATTATTAAGAAAGGACAACTAAGATAAAATTATTTTTAATATCCGTAAACATGTGCTCAGTCTTTTAAAATTGGTATAGCACCGCAGTGGCATATATGGTATTTATAATTATTATTGTTAAGTCTTCTACATGGTTTTTACTTCAAACCGTTGGGTTACTCAACAGTGGATACAGGCTAAAACTTTAAACTGCGCTGTTAAAGGTTCTAAGACTTTAAACTGGAGGGTATCTAGCGATAACTTGGATATTAAGACTCGACATGTAGAAGTTATAACCAGATATATTAGTAGATTGGGAATAAAATGCATTATAATATTGAAGTATATTATATTTATGTGATCAGAGAGAAGATTATGAGTAGATTTCTGCATATGAAATAATTTTCTGACATGGACACGTATGATGAACACGTATTATAAGTATGTGAGCGAATATAAAATCAAAGTTATTTTGAATTAACAGAGTAGTTTTCAAACCAGTAAATATGTATCCATATGTATTCAAACACAAATGCGAGACTTTCATTAATTTAAATTTTAGTATGTATTGCAATTCTCTCTTTCCACTACTATAGTACAAACATATTTATTACAAATCTTGCAAATTGTGATTTCAAAAGAAAATTTGTACCATCATGCAAAGCTATCATATATTTTCAGTATATTTAATTAGCTATTTAGATATCAGTGACTTTTTGTGAACAAAGCACTTAACACAGTAAAAATACAACTTGCATGAATTTTAAAAAATTAATACAATATTTTCCTTCACTTTATTTATGTTTTAGTGTGCCTTCTATATAAATGCAAACTCAAAAAATTTGATGAAGCTTTTACATTTCTTGTCCATGTTTATATTTGTATTTTGGGTTAAGTCCATGTTTGTATTTGTATTTTGGGAGTCCATGTTTGTATTTGTATTTTGGATTAAGTCCATGTTTATATTTGTATTTTGGGTGAAGTCCTTGTTTATATGTGTATTTTGGATTAAGTCCATGTTGCATATATTTGTATTTTGGATTAAGTTCATGTTTATATTTGTATTTTGGGTTAAGTCCATGTTTATATTTGTATTTTGGGTTAATTCCATGTATATATTTGTATTTTGGGTTAAGTCCATGTTTATATTTGTATTTTGGGTTAAGTCCATGTTTATATTTGTATTTTGGGTTAAGTCCATGTTTATATTTGTATTTTGGGTTAAGTCCATGTTTATATTTGTATTTTGGGTTAAGTCCATGTTTATATTTGTATTTTGGGTTATGTCCATGTTTATATTTGTATTTTGGGTTAAGTCAGTGTAGTAAATGTTCTGAATCTTATACAATTTTATTTCAAAATGATGTTCCATCTTTCCACAGATATCACATTAGAAGAGAACAGACATGCCAACACAAGGTACATACACAAATTGACAAATAAACTATGTTCACTATTGAAGCAACAAATTAATAAACCATTAAGGTTTATTTTATTTAATGTTCTCTGAACAATATATATGTAGACTACAGGCTAGATCACTGACAAGAAAGAAATAATCAGTTGTGAAACACGTTATTTTTTAATAAAAATATTATCTACAAAAATACACATTTTATAAAGAAAAAAAACATTTTCTATCCCTTCTTTATGAAGATTTACATTCAGCATCATGGGACAGGATATATCTGACAATATTTCAATTTCTAACTTAAGGCCTCCAGAGAATGACTCCTATGAAAAATTGCACCCCTATACAAACAATGACATCCAGATGTATAGCTCACTGAAGATTCCAAAACTATCCAAAGGTAATCATCAGAATTTTGTCTCACTTTTCAGGTATGGTAATGCCCATGAAATAATTAAGACTACATCCCAATCACATTGTTTTAGAGTTTTATAGGATTGCTTACTGTAGTCTCTGAAAACTTTTGCATGCATACCTAGAATATGTTGTATTCAAATCACACTTGACTTTATTTATCTATGGGAGTCATATTGGTAACCTTTTTGGGCAATCTGTCCACATTTAAATCTATATATATATATATGCATATATATATATATATATATATATATATATATATATATATATATATATATATATATATATATATATATATATATATATATATGCATATATATATATATATATATATATATATATATATATATATATATATATATATATATGCATATATATATATGCATATATATATATATATATATATATATATATATATATATATATACATATATATATATATATATATGCATATATATATATGCATATGTATATATAGTTTTATGTTACCCTTTAAGTAAGACATCATATGGGAATTCACATCAGTGTGTTCTGTCCAAATGTAAACTATACATAGTTTAATGTTTTCCTTTCAGTAAGACATCATATAATAATTCATATCAGTGTGTTTCGTTTTGGGCTGGTCTAGCAACATATGCAACATGTCAAAATTCATGCCCATTATATCTCACTAGATATGTGACATATTTTAATGCATACACAAATGTTTTCGTTTAAGGGCAATCAAATATTATCCCACTGCATATCTAGGAACAATGTCCTTATTAGTAAGTTCAATGTTTTGCTGTGAAATTAATGTGGCTGGTTCGTAATATCTTCTCAATCAAGTCAGTTTAGTGTTACAAAAGGTCAGACAATTCAAATAGATGTATGCTTATGTTCCATATTACCATAGCTGAAGCGACTGTTGTAGTTAAATTGTTCTTGTGCTCTGGAAACTACCATGGTGACTTTAAATCATATAAAGTAATTATGAATGTAAAACTTATATCTGTTTTGTTAATGGAAGTGACAGTCATGTGTCAAATATAAATATTACATTACTTGATATAGAGACATCTTCATGTTATACTCACATCTCTTAGAAGCAAGGTAATAAATCCCGAAATGTATATATGTATTTTTTATTAAATTTATTAAGAGGTTTAGCTGTATGTGTTTGGTCATGGAGTCCATGATAAATATGATAGTAATATTATAATCAGAATACAAGTTAACTATTTCAATCATTTCAAACAGAAATCATATTGATACAGTATACTAAGGGTATATTTTGATACTGGAATGTAATTGAAGGACTCCACAGAGAATTATTAAACCATTTTAATGAGGTTTGTCTTTATTTATCATTAAACACTTTAATGAGGCTTGTCATAATTTATCATTAAACATCTTAATGAGGTTTGTCATTAGTTATCATCAAAACATTTCAATGAGGTTTGTCATAATTAAACATTATTTTAATGATGTTAAATTAAATTATTCATAATTAAACATTTTAATGAGGTTTTTCATTATTCATCATTAAAACATTTTAATGAGGTTTTTCATTATTTATCATGAAAACATTTTAATGAGGTTTGCCATTATTTATCATTAAAACATTTTAATGAGGTTTGTCATTATTTATCATTAAAACATTTTAATGAGGTTTGTGTTGTTTGTCATGTTTTAGCATTTAAGCATTTTAATGGGGTTTATCTTATTTTGCCATTAAAGCATTTTAATGAGGTTTGTCATTAGTTATCATTAAAACATTTTAATATGGTTTGTCCTAATTTATAATTATTGTTTAATACTCCGTATGTAACACCATTTATTCTTTGATTTTCTATAAACACTTCTTTAATCATTTCTCAAATGTGAAAATATTTTTTTTATAATTGTATAGTAATATTCGATGGAGGGTTAAATACATTTTCTTTTATTTACAGACTCTGAAAAAGTGTATAAAAATACACAGATAAAAGCAACTGACTTTAACTGCTGAGCACCAATAAAACTCAGGAGAGACTCAGAGATGATTTTTCTTTACGTTTACATCATAATCAATGTTATTGGACTATATATTGCTATTATAACCATAGCGGTTGTTACAAGTATGGTGACAATGATGAACATTGAGCAGAAAGGATATTAACTGACAATGCTATTTAAATATTTCATGATTTATATTTTGATCCTTTTCCAAGTTACGTAGACGAATTATAGCTGATGAATCTGTTTGAAAATGCCCAATTTTTATTTAGTTGCAATACGCAACTTAACATTCATTTTACTTTTGTCATTTTACTCCTATATAATTTTGTCCATGCATTAGCAATGTATATAAAACCATCTATGGACCACCGACTTGCACAAATGTTTGATAAGTTGATATTTCATAAACATGATATATTAATGTATATATATTACTGATAAAACATGATAAACATGATATATTAGTGTGTATTGCTTGACTGTTTTAGATGTGTATGAAACAGTTGACATGTAAACTGAAAATTTTACAGAATTTCAGCTTATCATTTTCACAATACTGTCAATTATCATAAATTTTCATTTTGTATCTTAGAGAATTAAAATGTTTTATGAATTGTACTAAACAGGATGGTTTTTCTATTGCTATGTTGAAACTTCATAGAGTGTTATACTGCTGTGGTTATAAACTAAGTAACAGAAGGAAGCAAAATCATAAATTTTATGAAAATTATCAGATAATTTCATTATAACCGTTTTAAAATAAAATATAAGCAGAACCATAAAGTATTATAAATTAAATCCAAAAACAATGCTAACAAGTTCTATTCAAGACAGAAAGATTCAGATGTTTCAAAATACAGTTTTAGTCCGATGAGCACTTTGTAGTTCCAGTAAAAAATCCAAGCAATGTTTTATTCTCAGGTTATGTTGAAACACAACATTAAATACATATATTGCTGTATGTTACACGAGAAACAAGAAATATTAATGAAAACAATATATACACACACACATAATGGTTTAAAATGCATTTTGCTAAATTCTTACATCATAAAGTAATCACATTATTAAAAGTTTCACGTGCTGCTCTATAATATGATCTCAGTGTGGACATCAGCAGCAGAGAGGGTGAACCCTACAACGTTTTCAGACAAAATTTTGATTGAATCATTAAAACGAGCCTTCCTACGATCTCATTTTAACCAAACAAAATGAACCCTACAACGTTTTCAGACAAAAACTTGATTGAAATCTTAACGAGCCTTCCTACGAAATCTCATTTTAACTAAAAAAATGAAAACGGAGACTTTTACGATTTTTTAATCAATTTTGGTCGCAACTTGTTGTCATCCACCCTCTCTGTTGCTATGGGTTAACAAAAAATAATAAATGATTTTAACCGAATATTTGATCCAGTCTTTAGGATTTCACAAACAAACTAATCGCTAACACCTCTTCTTGTAAATCAATCAGATTATTTGACTGGTCAGTGAGTTTGAAATTAATTCTCGTTAACGAATTATTATGGCATCGCATGTAGACAGGATTAATTGGGTTTTCAATAATTAGGAATCCTGGAGGAGCTGTTGGTGCAAACGAATAAAGAATATATCCCTGCTGAGCTTGATTTGATTGCTCTAGATTAATCTGATAGCTTCCTTCAATTACATCACATACTAAATTAAGCGCAATCACTGATGATATATTCACGTTGAACGGAGCGATATGCCTGCCGCCACCGTCTGGGTCATTATTGTGTTTGAGGATTTTTATTTCCGGTGATGCTGTTTTTTCCACGTATCATGAATTATTTTGAAACCAACATCGATGGCATCATTGAGAAGTTTTTTTAGTTCTGGTACGTTATATCCTGGTAGTTTGAATGTCGGAATATCTTCAACGCGGATATTATAGTCTGTTGCAAATCTTATTCTCGATTGGGGATTATCGTCATCTAATATATCCTGAATAATTTTTAGGTTAAATACTTCCATATCGTCGATAATTTTGTTGCATGTTTCTACGACGCTGATAAATTCATCTCGGGTGAGAGAGCCGGATTTAAGAGATATTAACAACAGCGATAAATCATTATTCACTGCTGTGAAATTTTTAATGATTTCAGGTTCGTTAACAAAATGAAATCCCTCCTCTTTTCTAATTGCGTAGTATCCGAAATAAAAAAAACTAAAGTGTTTTCGTGCTCTTTATAACTCTTTATTGGATTATCAGGTTTTATAACGTCTGTGATATAATCAGATTTTTGTGGTTCTGGTAAATCAACGGTTTTTCCACCGGGTGGTAATTCAGGCCATCCTAGTACGGTTCTAACAGAACTCTGATAGATATCTACGACGTATCCTTCTGTGTTTATCTCAATTGCGGATGATAGCGTCGGTTCATGAACTGTTATAGCGATTTTTAACTCTACTCCAGTAATCGATTTTATTCTACGCGCGAATTCATTATTGATTTGTTCGATTTGGTATGACCCTGTTGGTATCGAAACGGCGTTCCAGTCTGGGGTTCCGTCGGGTTTATTATTATTTGCAAATACCAGTGAATTATTCGGTTGTTGACCACCAAATGATTTTGATCTGATATTAGGCCAACTGTGATACACTCGTACTTTTGCTAGCGCTATCTCCTTCACGGGGACTGGGCTAGGGAAATTCACACTAAACTCGGGTTCCGTTGATGTTATTGATATCATGCTTGTTTGTACTGGGTTCGTGTTCTCCACTACTCGTTGAAGTAATTCCATCGGTGTTGTCATCGTTGCTATACTGTTGTTGTCGCTCTAATTTTGACACCGTGGAATCATAAATACTGACCATCACTGAGAACTCACAATTTGGTATGGTTGAGGTTATTGAGATCATTCTGGTTTTTGGGTTCGTGTTTTCTAATTCCATTGGTGTTGTCATTGTTATTATATTCATGTTGTCGCTCTAATTTCGATATCGCGGAATCAAAAATACTGACCATCGCTGAGAATTCACTATCTGATATAATTGTATTATCGAGTGACGACGATATCATCAGGGATAACTGCGAATATGCGGTTGATGCAATATGAAATTGAATTAAGTAATTCTGCAGTTTACTCTGGCTGCATGATGATATCTTTTTTGCTATCCCGGTTTATATACCCCCGATTGTAGCCACCGCAGAAATGCAAATTGGAACTACGACCGGGGCAATCATTGTAACCGATGCAAGTATTATTCCGGCGCCAGCGAGAACGCTTGACACCGAGTACATAGTAATATCAATTGCGGTGATTCTTCGTCGGTATTTTTTTATTTTTATTTGATACTCCTCAGTGAGGGTTTTGAGTCTAGTCTGAAATTCTCTGACCTGATCATAGCGACATTGCGTTGATGAAATCATTTTTATTTTAAAAACGCTAGCGTTTTCAATTGTGAAATCCGATCGATTTTCCTTTCAATTTAGTTATTTACTTAAATCCGCTACGAATTCCACATACCAGGTTGCTGAAACCCTAATCAAATTTTTATCAGTAGCTGTTATAGTGAACTTTTCAGTTGTATCCTTGTCGATGATCGTTGAAATCGTATTATTGACCCCGGATGAACTCGACGATGATATATTCAATTGAGTCGATGGTGTTACTAGTGTTAATCGATAAATACCTTTAACGGTTGCAGTGATATCTAATTTGTTGTTTGTAGGTGTCCACGCAAATGATCCGTGTTGGATTGTGTATACCACGTTGTTGGTTTTCTCATGAGGAATTTTTGTTTTTTCAATGATTGTAATCATCCTCGAAAAATCATCTTTGATGGCTTCGATGAATGTTTTCGTCTCATCGATGGATTTTTTAATATCCGGGAGTTTTATTTCAACTTTATCCAACGGGGTTCCAATAAATTTCTCGATGATATTTTTAGGAAAAACTGAAAACTGTTTTCCGTGTTCTTCAATTTTAGATTGAAGTGTTGCCAGTTCTAAAAGAGAATTATCCAACTCATTGTCATGGGTAGCAATCTTATCAGTGATCGTAGACACAAGTGCACCTGGTTTAAGTCGTCCGTCGCTGGAATACAACGCAATAGAGTTTTCAGTGGCGTCTTGCTGCCGTTTTAAAATGTCATCCGCGGATATATTACTGGCTTTAAGTCGTCCACCGCTGGAATACAACGCAATAGAGTTTTCAGTGGCGTCTTGCTGCCGTTTTAAAATGTCATCCGCGGATATATTACTGGCTTTAAGTCGTCCACCGCTGGAATATAGCGCAATAGAGTTTTCAGCGGCGTCGCGCTGCCGTATCAAAATATCATCCAATGACACATCACTGCTTTTCAATTTACCCTGCTTGTCCTGAAATACAACTATTTCGTTCGGGTCAACACTTGCTAAATTTAACGTCTCAGCTATTTCATCTTTGATTAGTTTTTTTACAACACCGGTTGCAGTGTCATCGGGTTTGGGTTTCAAAGATCTCCCCCAGATATAAATCATGTTATTGTAAAACTCTTTCTCTCTCTAAAATCGTTTTTGACGACTTCGTTGAAAAATCTTCGATTTTCTCCAGCGATTACTAGTGTATTCATTAACGACAACATGTGGTGGTTTTCCGCTTGGGTTACTCAAGGAGTTAGAAATAGCGTCAAGGACATTTAATACTTCGCTGCCACATATTGGTGGGTCATTCATTTGTTGTGTTGGTAGCGTTCATTGGAAGGGTTTTTATATAACGCATAAACTCTTTTGGTGGGGCTAATCCATATGAATCGAAATAAACAATCCCACGTGGATCAATAGCGTATGCAACCTAGTGAGTTCCAGGTCCGGTGCTGTTATCTAAATTAATGATTCCGGTTTCAGTGTTGTTTGGTTGATGTGGTAATTGATCTTTCATAAAGACACCTCTGAAGTTTTTAATCGCTAGTTTTTTAGCAGCATCGAGTAAATCAAAATTGGACATGGGAACCATCGAAGATTTGGGAACCATAGGTTCCTCAATTAATAAATCGTTCCTGGTAGTCTTAGACCCTTTCCGCTGTACCACGAATACGGGGTTCCTGGTAGTCTTAGACCCTTTCCCTTTTTTTATATCCTTTCCCAGTTGCTTTCTTTAGTGCCATTCCTGCAGCAGTACCAACGGCTCCTAACGCTGCCGCTTTAGCCACCGCTGGGGCTGCTGCTGCATTCAATGCTGGAATCGCAGCTAACAACGGAAATATACCGCCTGTTTTAATCATATTTTTGATAGCAGCCGCAGAAAGAGTAATCTGAACACCTTTTTGGCTGCAAGTGCATCATTGAAATGTTTTATTTGACGAGTTGTCAGTGATAGTTTATTTGCACCACCAGTCATTTGGTTGGGTTTCAACGTGATTGTGGTTCCACATTTTTTAGCCGATTCTGATTGCAATTTTTTGATTTGACCGGGAGTTAACGCAACACTAATAGCACTCTATGACATGTTATACATAATTGATTGATTCTAAATCGTTTACATGTTTTCCACTGGTGCATCTACCACTCTCATTCTTCCACCAACACCTTCAAGTAGCATTGATTTGTCGCTGAGAATGACAGCAACCGCTCTATAATCAGCAATAGCACCACGAGTCACATTAGCTCTAAAATGTATATCAACAACAGATTGTCTCATCAAATCGAGATGTTCCAGTGAGAAGTAATAGATCGGATACAGATTTTTAAAATCATATTGTGATATTTGCAAACCAGTATCCACATTTTGATCGCGTGCCATAAATGACAACAGACGATGATAAACTCGTGCAATATGATTTTCTGTGTAATTAAGTTGTATATCCTCGGATGGTTCCTGTTGGCCGTTTATTCTCAGTGAGACGTCTTTCACACCTAATTGATCAAATATCATATGACTGAAACGTTGATCGCCAACTCGTGCGTTATCTTGTAACGCAATAAATATATGACGTGGCTCAGCAACACCTTGTTTTGATGCTAGGTTCCAAGTGAATAACCCGTTGATATTTGATTGTTTAACATCTGTACTCACATTTAGCCAACTTAGTAATGATTTTCCTCCTTGGTCCATAAATGATAGTAATCGTTCTTCTGCAGTGATTGCTGGAGTCAACACTGGCATCCACAATGATTTTTTTGTTAAATTGACTTTACCGGCATCAGCATTTGGATTTGCATTGTCTGCTGGAATCCTCCAGATTGCGTCACTATCATCACTCTTTCGTACAAGCGATACTGTATGCTTCGCCCCGTAGATAACTTTTCGGACATTTCTACAGAATCCAAATATGTGATGCAGTGGAATCGCGCATGAAAATGATTTACGCGCTTCTTGTAACATTGAAATACGTGTTGCAGCTCCTAGATTGAAATTAACATCGTTGTTTATAATCATATCTTCGGCATCAATATTAGCGGTACCAGCATTATTCTTTGGTCGTCTTAGAACAAATTGTTTTCCTCCAGCGGTATTTGTAGCATCTTTTGCAAACATCATAGAGGGTCCTGCTGATCTTGTATAATCATCGGAATATCTCGCTAACCCGATTATTGTTGTAGCCACATCAACATCGCGATCTATCGCCTCAATTTCTTTTCCATCAATGAGATATTTTGCACTCTCAAATAACGCCATGATACCATTATTGACAAAACTGACTTGAGTACCAGCTGGATACGGTGCTGGTACAGCAGGAGTATCAGCAGCTGTTACAATTTCTCCTTCTACTTCAATAAACGCTTCACAGGGCAAAAAGTATTTACTGGTATCATGGACTTGAAGATCAATTCTTGCTCGACTATTTGAGTCTATGGCATGATAGGCGTAATATTGATAATCGCGTACAGAATCATCCTTGCCAACTGGGGCGTCTATATCAAACGCTGGATCATGTGACTGTTTGAACATTTTATTCTATTTATCAGAGTCTAAATCGCGATTTTCCATTTTCATCGTCGTGTTTTTTTAAAGCCACTTCCTGCTATCATGTTTGCAATATTGCTTTGGTCGGGGGTTAAAACCATCGACGCTAATTTTTCATCTACTGGGTTATTTATAATTCTACTAACACTTGCAGGCATTTCCGCTGTAGAGGGTAACGGTTTTGAACATTTTTTGGATTTCATCCGTGATTTCACTAATGATGTTAATTTATTCTTCGCAGTTGAAAACGCTTTTCCCGCAAGATCTCCAACAGCACCAATACCCTTATCACGAATAACATCAATGGCTTTCATTCCTAGTTGTTTAGCCAACGGCGTCACTTTTATAGCAATTCTCGCAAATAACCCTAAAATGGTATTACCTAAACCATCTCCGTAGTATGCTCTATAAACAGGAAACCGTGAATTAACTACGTAGACGGGGATTGGTTTATCATGATTGTAGTGTATGATCATTATTTGAAATCAGAAACAATTTTTCAATTGTTATTTATCTATTCAATTGACTTTTCAATTCAGTCACTATGATACCCACTTTCCACTAACTTGCCAATGAAATCTCGATATGTGCTGATATCCATGATACCACCCTGAAATAATCGTCTACAGATATCAGCTGCTTCATTAATTATTTCCGGTGAGTTATTTCCGGCTCGGAACCCTCCTACAAGAACCTCTAATCGTGCTATATCACTGAGAACACTACCAGGACATGAAACGCTAGCGTTTCCAACTAGACCACTCCCCAGAAATTTCTTCTCATCGTATGGCTGTCTTATTTGGAGTTGAAATTTTCTCTTGAAGTCTCTGTATTCCTTCATCCTTCTATCTAAACTCCCAGTATTTATTTCATACACTATATCAGCCCATTCATTATGTGACATTCTATAATCCGAATAATTGTCCGTGAATAAAACTTCTCTTGTGAATCATAGCTGTTAGCAGCGAATTCACCAAAATTGTCTATATCCTCGTTGAGAATTTGTTGTTTAGCGCTCTCGGTAAATATAATTGATTTAGGTAGTCCACTAACTAGTTCTTCCTGAAATCCTTTAAATTTTCGTTTCGAAGCGGTTGATATATCCTGAGGAAGTGATTGCAAGGATTTTTTTGTTTGTTTAGTTCTTTTTGCTATTTTTTCTAACACAGGAATAAGACCCTCTTCTTTTCTTTTACCGTCAGGATCATCTCTCAGTATAGCACGCTCTATCTCCTTCGTTGCTGTGGTTACCGGTTTAAACAATTCTTAAGATCCCGCAGCAAAATCAGTCTGAAGACTCTGTCGTTGTTGCAGTTTATTCTGTACAGAGTCGCGAATTGGTACAAATCTCTTAATTGCATCCAGTCGTTCACGAGCCAATCGGGTTGTTAATGCTTCATTGACCATTATTTGAAATCAGAAACAATTTTTCAATTGTTTAAATAATTTTTCAATCCCGACCTAACACCAGTGACAAAGTCACCGTGGAAGTGTTTTAACAGCTCTATCAATGATGAGGAAAGTATCATAATTGTATATAAAATAATTAATACTGATAGTTTCCTCACTTTTTTGACATGTCGGATGATTTTTGATACCACCATGGAAGTGTTTTAACGGCTCTATCATTGATGGCGAAAGTCACATAATTGTATATAAAAAATAATTAATACTGTGATTTTCGCCACTTTTCTATTTGATCAATCCGACATATCATAGATGATTTTTTAACATCACCATGGAAGCGTTATTTCATCCTATCATTGATGGCGAAAGTATCATAATTGTATATAAAAATAATTAATACTGATAGTTTCGCCACTTTTCTATTTGATCAATCCATCGATTTTTGACATCCCTTGAGGGTCGGCTAAAAAAAATGATTAATGGTCGGGCAATCAAATAATGATAAATGGTTGGTCAATCAAATAATGATAAATGGTCAATCAAAATTGTTCATTTTCTTGAATTAACGCCCGTAGGTTTCTAACTTTAGAATTAACCTCCTTTTTCAATTCGTATTCGTACCCCAATTCTTTTCGTATTCGTTCTACGATGGTATACAACGGAGCGAACACACGTACGTCACTGGAAAATGCGAGAGAGTCCCGAAAAGAATTCTGAATTCTTTTGATGAGCGCATACTTCTTTGGTAGCATATACTTGTTAGTGCTAACTCCGTATTCTATATCCTGAAAATCAGACATGATTTGATCAGGATTTAACCCATCTGATAGTTCAATATCCCAACTTTTCAATTTTGAAATCTCGGATAAAATGCTGTTCATGTTTTCAGAATTCATTATTCTATAATAATGATATATTTCTAAATGAAAAATATGACGCATTAGACATAACTAAATCGAATTTTCTGTCCAGTCCCCTTTGAAATCGCCGTCTTGGTTATTCCCTCTGCAACTCTTCGTACTGAGGGTCCACAAATATCGAAGTGCCTACTGGCTTCATTCATTGATTGAAATAGTTTTTCTTCGTTAGTTATCGTATTCAAAGATTTCACAGGTCTCGCTTTTTTCGAGTATTTCCCAGTCCCCCCTCGTTTGGTATTCTCACTTTGTGTGATAGCCTGCAGATTTGATAAAGAATTGTTCTTTGGATTAGAATCGATATGATCAATAACAAAATCATCCTGGATCAATCCATAAAAACACTCAAATGCGAAACGATGATTGAGATATCTCTTCTTCCCAACAGTGAACACCAAATACCCCATACCATTGTCAGCAACAACTGGTTTCTTCAGTCTGCGGTTTCTTACAACACCATCACTGGATGCTTCATAATTTGTGATCACAGGGTGTTGTCTGAATTCTTGGTTCATTCGTATACATAATACTATTGTTTGTCTAATTCATTGTTTGGTTTAATGATAAATCTTTCGATGTAGTCTTGAGGAGTTCTTATGATTTTATTCTTGATACTGACTTTGTCAGCGTCAGGGTCATAATTTCTGATTGATTGTCCATTTTTTATTCTTTTATCATAATAACGCTTCAATTCCCTGTATCGCTTACCACCGCAATTTAGACACAACTGAGATTTTCCCCTGACCCCAACTCCACATAGAATACAAGGTAACGGACTAAGGCTTCCACGACGATAGCTTTGCATATGATACCCACAAAACTCATTTCTGCATGATTTGTTACACGGGGTTATTGATCCAATCATAAGCCACTTACAGTGATTTATTATATATAAATTCTTCATTTAAATGCTTGTTTTAATTATAGCATGAGGGAATTAAGGAGAACGCCTTCGAAAAATGCTGAATTCAATGCTGATAAAGAGTTTAAGAGATTATTGAAAATCATTCCTAGATTTAATCTCGATAAACCCAAAAAACGTCAAAGAGACGGAAACATGAAAGAGTTTAAGAGATTATTGAAAATCAATCCTAGATTTAATCTCGATAAACCCAAAAAACGTCCAATAGACGGAAATATGAAAGAGTTTAAGAGATCATTGAAAATCAATCCTAGATTTAATCTCGATAAACCCAAAAAACGTCCAATAGACGGAAATATGAAAGAGTTTAAGAGATTATTGAAAATAAATCCTAGATTTAATCTCGATAAACCCAAAAAACGTAACAAGAGATTATTGAAAATCAATCCTAGATTTAATCTCAATAAACCCAAAAAACGTCCAATAGACGGAAACATGAAAGAGTTTAAGAGATTATTGAAAATAAATCCTAGATTTAATCTCGATAAACCCAAAAAAACGTCCAAGAGATTACCCTGGAAGGATGCTCAATTCAATCTCGATATAGTTTCTAATACACCAAAGAATACAATTCTTGATAAAGCCATGATTAGTAAAATCAGAGATTGTTTTAATGAATTCAAGCGTGATGGAGCATCTTATTTTTGGTCAACATTTCGAATTGATGGTGTTGTTGATGCTACCATGAATGATGAAAAAGCAGCAGTGATAATTTCACGTGTTGGGGAAAAACGGCATTTTTTCCGAATCAAATTCATTATCGAAGTCGATGGCAAATGGATTATTAGGGATAAATTTGAACCAATCCTCAAGAATAAAAAAGCTGTCATTGTGAGTAGAGATTCCAAACCAGGAATTCTAACCGGAATCGATAAGCCATACTACGAAAGATCTTATCCCGTAACAGCAATGGTTTATGGGATATATCCGTTAAATGATAAACCCGATATCGCAAAACTAGCTCCTATGAAATATTCGTCAGGGCTTAATTGTGTAGCAGAACGAATAATAGAACACTTCACAAATGCATCCCGAGGAAATAAACTAACTGATCTGCGACGTAGGAAAATAACCGAGTGGGAACTGACAGTGAAACAGCATGGTGCAAAGATTTCTGATATAGCTAAATTAGAAACATCATTACGATTCCCAATAACCGTTATGACGATAACCGGAGAGGTTTTATACGAACCGAAATATAACAAAAATGGAGCGCCAATACAGATTATTGATCATAACAAACATGCGTGGACACCTGCGGTAACAGTATTTCCACGAGAACGAACCGTGAAATATATTCCTAAGGAGTTCGTCGGGGATGTTTTCTATGAAGAGAGATTATTCGATGCTATTCATGCGTTGTGTAAAGATGATCCTGTGTCAGTGTGGTTACTTAGAAGTGATGAAGATCCCGAAATAGGATTCGATCAATTTGTAAAACCAAATGGTGAATTATATCGCGTTGAAGAATTAGATAACAGAATGAGAAAAATCGCTAGTGATTTTTCACCGGAGAATTCCCATGAAAAACTACTCACGGATAGTTTTACTATTCCATCAGTGGTAGCTCACTTTGCAAGAGAAAAAAACTCATGGCGTCCAACACGAAGTGATTTTCTCGAAGATGTTAAATTGAGTTGCGTCGAATTTGGTCATGGAGGACTGAGGAATACGAAATACTCACGTGATGGTATGATTTCAATTGATATATCCGCGTGTTATCCCGGAAGTTTTCTCGGATATGGGGAATGTGCTGAGTACTTCAAACGATTTGGACACCCCACGCATGAAATGACTCGTGTTGCGATTAATGGACCATTGCCTGATTTTGATTTAACCGGATTCGCTCGTGTGAAATCATTCGAATTAGCGTCAGGATTACATCCGTGTAGTTATGTTTGGCTCGGTAGACACCTATCTGAAAAGGCCTGGATGCCAATAGTGTTACTACGATATATGATTGATTGTGGTATGCTAATATCGTTGATTGTTTCCGAGGCTATTATATGCTATCGAGCTCAGAAAGAAGTTTGGCTACCACAACCCGATCTAGATCGTATAATCAGCGAACTACGAAAACAATTCCCTGATTTCAGTGAAGAAGAAATCATAAATTGGTCTAAGAAGTTATTTGAAATTAAAAAAGAACAAGCAAAGGATCTCGGACGAAGAATAATCGGTAAATTTACCCAGGGTGGACGATACGACAATGCAAAATATTCTTCGCGGTTGATCATAGACGTCGCTGAATACGATTTTATTGTATCGGATTTAATGAAACAGGGAAAACTTGTATCCCGTAAGGATGCTTTTCTATCCAATGGTGAGAAATTAGGTACGGTTGTTACCTACTGTGATGGATATAATTCCCAGTACACACATTTGAGAAGTTCAATGCTAGCCTATGCTTCTATTAATCTATTTTCGATGATAAATAGATTTCATAATATCGCGGTTAGAGTGGCCACTGATTCGATGTATATACACAATAAGTACAAATCAGCTGTTGCTAAATTCACAGATCCGGAGGAAGCGTGGGGGCGTTGGCGATTTAAAAAGAAGATGCTATATGAGAATTGTGAATCCGCAGACGTTGTCATGGATGATAAATATCTTTGTTGTAACCGTATTGAAATTCAATCAGAATTTTCTAATGCACCACCGGTATCTGATCCAGTATGTAGATACAAGACAGTTTATTTAAACTGTTGTGGTGGGTCAGGAAAGACAACTCTTGCAATTGAATTATTTCGTCGGTCAACCATGATTGTACTAACACCGACTCACAGACTCCCCAGAGAGATGATACAACGAGGGGTAAATGCTTGCACTTACCATAGTTTCTTTCGATGGAAGGGTGACAAATGGACTCCCGAGCGTATGGGTGATAAATTCATTCCTGAAATCATAATTTGGGATGAAATATGCACAGTGTCATTAGATGTATTAAAAACATTTCTTGAGTGGTTGTTAAACAAAAACACAAAAGTCGTCATGTGCGGTGATCACGGCCAACCACCACTATTTGTCGGTGCATCTCCACATGAATGGCTAAAGGGTTTTGTAGACTACTATGAAGAAATCACCACTGATTATAGATCACTTGATGAACGATTACGAGAATTTAAGAAACTAATTAGATTACAACCGGATAGAATCCAATGCGAACTAGCGCGTGAAGTGATTTCAGAAACTCCAATGAATGATTTCTGGGAAACATGGAGACCAAACGATTTGATCATTGCAAGTAGAAAAATAGTCAGAGACACACTTCAGATGAAGTTATTTGAATTGCATAAAGAAAAATTTGCAACGCTTCCAGTACCCCTTTGTTATAGGCCATCGGATACACAAAAACAGAACATTGAAGTTGATATTCCAGGACAAAGTGAAAAACAAATTCTCGTATTAAATGATATTGTGCTGGTTGATATCAGCGTCGTCGAAAATGCATTGCGTGCTAATAAATCCCCGTGGACGCTAGGATACGCAGCAACAATACACTCTTCACAGGGATTGACTATATCGGATACAATTGTTTGGATGGTGGATAATCACATCGAATGGTCGAATTTAGTCTATCTCGCAGTATCCAGAGTACAAAAAATAAATCAACTTCGAAGAGTTGTTTTCGATGATAATGACACAACAATAAGTGATATTGATGTTAGCATCATTAATAAAAAACTCTCCGGTTACAAACAACAGGACAAAAAAAACAACGAGAATTTGATATTGATGCTGAATTAATAATCACTTTGAAGAAACAACAGAATAATCACTGCGCGAGTTGCAATTGTATAATGCGTTGGCAGTATTCGGATAAGGATCCTCGCCAATTCACCGTAGACAGAAAAAATAACAATCTCGGTCATGTCAGAAACAATGTGATGTTGACTTGTCTTGAGTGCAATAGACGCAACGGTGCTAGTTAAGACCATGCGGTGGCAATTGAGTATCCTCGGGAATTACCTGTAGTTGTTGTCTAGTAAAACCCCGCTGAGGGGCAGTTGAATCCAGTTTATAGACTGGAGGTCTACCCGTAGATCGTGTTATACTAGATATCTTGTGTGCAGTAACACTCCAAATAGGATCAGTAGCCCTTTTTCTGCCACCCTCAAGCTCTCCTGGTTCGTATAAGTTCCTAACAGTGACATTACTATGAAGAATTGGTTCTTTGAAATCTTTTTGTGGTTGTACGGGTATTGACTTCTTTTTAATCGCGTTGATAGGTTTCATGTTGATTGTTCTAGTAATCTCGTTATTCAGTGCAGTAATCACAGATGGTAATCTTTTAACCCATTCACGGGATATTTTTTCTTGGATGAATTCTTTTGCGTATTGATATCCAAATAACCGCTCAGCAATCGTCCGATTAAATCGTTCTACAATGGCCTGATCGCGATGTAGCGCAGTATGCCCTCGTCGTATGGTGACATTATGATGTTTCATTGTAGATAACACTGCACCCTGAAATTCCTTGCCAGGATCAACCTGCAATAGATTTGGCCAGTGCAGAGGACCTCGTCGATAAATCCTTTCAAATGCAGAAGCGACTTCAGTGGCTGATTTTGTTTTTAATGGTTCTGCTTCTTTGTATCGACTTGCAATATCAACTACGGTTAAAGCGTATTTGTAACCACGATCATGTGGCAGAAATAATATATCAGCCTGATGAACTTCATTATGAGCGGTCACATCAAAATGCGATAATTGAATTTGTTTAGGCGGTGGTAGATAAATTTGCCATAGTGCCTGTTTGGATAACCAATTAGCCGCAGTGGTTTTTTTCACTTTTGCAGCGCTAGCGAGTTTATGGACTGCTGATTTACCCCTCCAGTATCCTCTTGGGGAACAATAAATTGATTCCATATTAATAATTACCGGCACCTAACATCAATTTACTTTTCATAGCCGATTTTATCAAAAATGAAGCCAATTTTTCTTTGAAGGATTTATCAGAAATAGCGTTTAACGCATGAATTAATTTCACATCCGCGAGATGTCTGTGTTGCAGATTGCTGCTTTTATAAGCAACATCATGAAGGTGACAGGCCTTATCAATGGCGTTTATTGGTTCTTCACCGGGGTTGGGTTGATTTTGATTATTGAGTCTGATATCAAGTCTGGTTCCCGGTCCACAGTAGCTATATCCTGGAAGGTGCTTTTCTCCGGGGTACTTTGCCCATGGGTTCCAGGGAGCTTTGCCAATTTGGCTGCGATATCACCTCCTCGTTTTTTTTAAAATCAGATCTCATAGACACAAATCTAAATTTCTTTGTACCACATTGCACGCATTTACCAGAAAGCGCTGATCGGTTATTTTTAGTTGTAATCGTCGTCAAGTCATCTATGCCAGTACGCGTTTTACACTTCACACAATATAGATCCATAATTTATGTATAGAAATATGGATATAATTGATTTTTCAGCGACTAAAACAAGAGAACCAGTTAAGCATCATGCAGCGCTACCAAACTCTATCCGGATGATTATAATCGGGCCATCTGGATCCGGTAAAACGCAATTGTTACTCAATTTAATAATGAGATGGATGAAGTGGGATAAGTTGTATTTAATTGCCCCTAGCGTAGAGGATCAACGATGTTATGAAGTGCTAAAAGATTTTAACGACAGCGCGGTAGAAAAATCCGGAGAGGGTATTATTGAGTTTATAACCGATATCGATGAAGCACCGAGGATTGATGATATTGATGGAGATATTAACAATTTAGTCGTATACGACGATATAATGTTGGATAAACAAAAGAATCCTGCTAGAATATTTTCCCGTGGGCGTCACAAAAACACTGACGTGATATATGTCACTCAACGCTACACTCAGGTTCCAAAAGTCATCAGAGATAACTGCAATATTCTTTCTGTATTTAACGGCGTTGATACACATACGCTACGAAATATTTGGCAGACATGGTGTTCTGATATGGACTTCAATCAATTTCGAGATTTCTTTAGTCATGCTCAGTCGACTCCGCACGGATTCGCAACAATAAATTTGCATGATCCTCGGACACGATATCGTATCGGACTTGATCAAATATTCGGTTAAAATCATTTATTATTTTTTGTTAACCTGTAGCAGCAGAGAGGGTGGATGACAACAAGTTGCGACCAAAATTAATTAAAAAATCGTAAAATCTCCGTTTTCATTTTTTTAGTTAAAATGAGATTTCGTAGGGAAGGCTCGTTAAAATTTCAATCAATTTTTTGTCTGAAAACGTTGTAGGGTTTTCCCCTGAGACATTTTTTTTTGGTTAAAATGAGATCGTAGGAAGGCTCGTTTTAATGATTCAATCAAAATTTTGTCTGAAAACGTTGTAGGGCTCACCCTCTCTGCTGCTACATCTAACCCATACAAATAGGTAATAATTATTTTAAGAACCAGCAGAAGCGACCAGTCAATGAGAAATTACCACAACGTTGTGGTCACATTTTAATATTACTATTAATGGTTTCTGAAAGTTTTCAAGTGATCAAGTGTTGATCTATAATATGATTTTTTCAATGTATTATTCGTGGATATCTATATAAAGTTATCATTTTCAGTAAACGCAAAATGTTGAGGGAGACCTTTTACCGAATGGTATTATTTTATATTGGTAAACTATGGAATTTCAGTAATTTCATTTACTTTATCCATCAGGGGAGTTTCCAGGAAGTCAGTCTTTTAGCAGTCCTGACAATTTATGCATTTACAATTTCATTAAGACAGTCATATTTTCTGTATATTAAAAATGAATCTGTTTTGATGACACTATATGCTATTCTGTATATTAAAAACGAATCTGTTTTGAAGACTCTATATGCTATTCAGTATATTAAAAACGAATCTCTTTGATGACACTATATGGTATTCTGTATATTAAAAGCGAATCTGTTTTGATGACACGATATGCTATTCTGTAGTTATTGCATATACGGAAGATATTCTCTGTTTTCGACACAAAAATATATGGCAAACTCTTTCGTACTTTTTCTTGATTCAATAAAATCATTAGTTTGCAAATATTAAATTTCCTGTTTGAAACTTTCCTGCTTAAGAAGATTCATCCTGTTCAGATGCTGTTTTACAGAAAAGAATCTACAATTTCAGCTTATTGCTAAATTTTGTTTGCTGGTGTTGGAGCATTTCAATGGAAGCACGTGTTCATATTATCATATTAGATGCTTTAGTTCCTTCATGTCTTATTGACTCCTATATGTCTATCCAATGGTCAAAGCTAAGAATGTTATGTCTACCCGACTTAGGATGACCAAACTGAGAGTTCACTGGCCTATCAAATGGATACATTGCATGTTCTACATTGTCTATAAAGAAACCTATTTTTCAGAAAATAGCAAGCTGGCACCATTACTAAATTATCTTTGCTAATATCCCTTTGAAACAAACATGAAACTGCAGGATGTTTTTCCTGTTTGATAATGAATAATTGTCATTTGTGAACCTGATAAGAAATAAGAGAATGCATAGCTACATGAGGATCGCAATGATCAATACCTTCTGATTTATCCACACCATGAGCAAACGTATACGCACCAAAGTACTTCCGAATTATTGTTTTAGCTAAAATAATACATTCTTGTTTAACCTCATCCCGAAGAACTTTTTTTGCCATAACTCTAGTAACAACACAATCATGGTATAAATCAGGGAATAATTCCATCTCGTAAGGATCAGCCTCTTGAGCAAATAAGGCATGCCTGTTTAAAATAGATTATCCATAAGCGTACCTCCAGCTATGGCATTTCCCAGCAGTAAATTTTCCCTTCAATGTGCAAAGAAAACACGTCTTCGATTGTCAATGGCCATGGTCAGTTATACGAACAGCGTTTTCTAAAGTATATATATGTTGTTTATCAATGTACGTCTTGATGTCACTGTGGGCGAAGTTCATGAACTCTACGACTAACATGCGCTTTGCATAATCTTTATAAACTATCTTTGATACATATCATCTGTGCAGATCGTTGGTATTCTTCACAAATATACAACAATACTACACATATTTGCAGGATTTCCTTTTAGAACTTATTATGTTCTCATGTACCAGTACATCAGTAATTGAGGAAAATTACTTTAAAATTATAAAGGGACTGGATTCATGGGTATTTATACAAAAGGAGTAATTCTGAACTAAGCTGAGCGAAAGCATACGATTTTTGTGCGTTCTCACAAAGTAATTGTGAAATAGAGTGAAAGAACAACTTAGAACAGTAACCTAATTTTCCATTATTTCAGTGTGTTATTGCAAATAATGTGGTGTCCATTGTCGTCACAATAGTTGAAACATCATCTCGGTGTAAATATACGTCGGTCATCGGTGACTAAATATATTAAAACAACGAATGTATTGCAATCATGCATCGACTATCACTAAAAATTTTAATATATATATATATATATATATATATATATATATATACATATATTGATATCCTGTTTATGTCTATTCCTACATCTATACTACACTATCAAGCTCTGCAGCGATGGCAAAGGGATTAAAACTGCAGGTGAAAGATGTCACTAAAAGCCGCAATCTCAATCCAACATGTGGACGACTTAGACCTTTGGTTGCCTGGTGTTGATCCAGAGACGGCACTATCACCGGGTAACAACCTGAGTGACCAAACATCCTTTTCGAGGGAGAGCACTGCTTTATCCTCATTCTCATCGCACCTCCAACCCCCTAATTAGCCTGCCGCAGCTCCAGATCAAAAACATAACTGCAGATATCAATGTAGATTTAAAAGACAGTCTGCAGTCTATACATGAAGAACCTAATTTTCCGCTACATCTACCTCAGGAAGATATGTAGAATCATAAAACGGCTGTCATTATTCAAACGTCAGAATAAATCCTTGGATTCGCCACTAACGAACACAAATACTGATTTGATAAAAATAACCAAGAACTGCTTGCCATCAATCAAAGCTCACTCAACCATCCTGTTCACAGACGAAAGCAGAGCTTCCGCTTTATCTGCAGTTCCCTAAAGTGCAGGCTTTATACATCTAGTTCTGATACTGAAGTTATCCAAACAAGATTATAATCAGACCTTATTAGAGTTCAAAACTGGGCACAACAAAATAGGATGGTAATTAATGAAGGTAAACAAAAATGTATGATTCTGGCGACGACACAAAAGATACAGAAGTTAGGGAACCCTACACTATATCTTGCGATAAATAATCGTCCAATAGAAAATGTCAAACATGAAAGGCTTGTAGGTGTGTCCATAGATAATAATTTATTTATTTTGGAATGACCATATTGATAAGCTTTGTAAAACACTGTCATCAAAAATTGCCCTTCTCAGCAGAATCAAGAAATATTTACCTACGGCAACTTGCAATTTATACTACAAGTTATATGTTATTCCAACAATGGATTACTGTTCTAATGTATGAGGAAACTGCTAAACTTGAGCTTGACATAATTTATAAACTCCAGAAACGAGCAGAACATGTAATTTTAGATACATTTGTTGATCATCCTCAACAGCATTATTTACAGAACTCAAATAGTTCACAATATATGACAGGATAGATTTTCATAATGCAGTTATTTTATATAAATGTCTACATGGAACTGCACCAGAGTATCTTCAGGACTTTTTCCGACATTTTTCAACACAATACCAGTTGAGATCAATATCACATGGAAACCTTCTAGTACCCAAACCAAGAACGGAGCTATTCAAAAAGAGTTTTCAATACTCTGGTACAGTTCTGTGGAATAAGCGACCACTACATGTAAAATCGGCTCAAAATATTCGAGTATTGAACAAAAGATATCATGAACATGCATGTGTTTCTAATAGATAATGGAATTTAGTATTTTAATACAAAACATGTTAATATAAGCACTAATTATTGCCATCTGTCACAAGATAGACCGAGTCGGGACTGCATTAGTGAAGACACGGAACACAACTGCGTTAATAAGATGTTTATTTTATAAACGCAATTATAAAAATCAACTCTGACACCAATATTTTACAAACTATAAGCAGCAGAAGGGGCGAATCAGACAACATTTTTAGACAAGTTTTCACTGAAATCACGCTTAAAATCAATGAAACCAATGACATCAGACCCAAAAGTCAATGACATCAGGTCCCAAATATGTGTGTGAATCATGGATTAGGTCCAAAAAAAAATTATGAAAAAATCAATGAAATTAATGAAATCAAAAACTTTTCAACTATTACATTTTTTGGGAAAAGGGACTACAACATCGTTGTCACTCACCCTCTCTGCTGCTATGGGTTAACCGAATATTTGATCCAGTCCGATACGATATCGTGTTCGAGGGTCATGTAAATCACTACGACGAAAATCACTACGATTTCACAAACAGACTAATTTGTAAAACCTCCTCTTGTAAATCAATCAGATTATTAGACTGATCTGTGAGTTTGAAATTAATTTTGGTTAATGAATTATTATGACATCGCATATAGACTGGATTCACCGGGGACTCAATTATTAAAAACCCTGGAGGAGCTGTTGGTGCAAATGAATACAAAATATATCCTTGCTGAGCTTGATTTGATCGTTCTAAATTTATTTGATAGATTCCTTCGATCACATCACATACTAAATTGAGCGCAATCACCGTTGAAATATTCACATTGAACGGAGCAATATGCCTGCCACCACCATCTGGGTCATTATTATGGGTCAGGATTTTTATTTCCGGTGATGTTGCTTTTTTCCACGTATCATGAATTATTTTAAAATCAATATCGATGGCATCACTGAGAGATTTTTGTAGTTCTGGTACGTTATATCCTGGTAGTTTGACTGTGGGTATATCCTTGACGGGGATGCCCTTGCCTCCTGCAAAAATTGTTCTTGTTGTAGGATTACTGTCACCTAATATCTCTTGAATAATTTGTGAATTAAATGTTTCCATGTCATTGATGATTTTGTTACATGTTTTTACGACACTGATAAATTCATCTCGGGTAAGAGAGCCGGATTTAAGGGGTATTAACAACAGTGAAAAATCATTATTCATTGCTGTGAAATTTTCAGCGATTTTAAGTTCGTTAACAAAAAGATATTTCCCTCCCTTATCTATAGTGCCAAGAGCAAAAAAGATGCTAGCAATACTGTAATCTCTATAACTCTTTACTGGATTATCAGATTTTATCCTGTCTGTGATATAATCGGTTTTTTGAGGTTCTGGTAAATCAACGGTTTCCCCCTTTGGTGGTAATTCAGGCCATCCTAGTACGGTTCTTATTGAGCTTTGATAGATATCTACGACGTATTCTTCTGAGTTTATTTCAATGGCAGATGATAGTGTTGGTTCATGAACTGTTATAGCGATTTTTGACTCTACTCCAGTAATCGATTTTATTCTACGCGCGAATTCATTATTGATTTGTTCAATTTGATATGATCCGGTTGGTATGGAAACAACGTTCCAGTCTGGGGTACCGTCGGGTTTATTCTTATTTGCAAATACCAGTGAATTATTCGGTTGTTGACCACCAAATGGTTTTGACCTAATATTTGGCCAACTGTGGTATACTCGTAATTTTGCTAGCGCTATCTCCTTCACTGGGACCGGAGAGGGGAAATTCACACTGAATTCTGGATTCGTTGAGGTTATTGAGATCATGCTTGTTTGTACTGGATTTGTGTTCTCCACTATTTGTTGAAGTAATTCCATCTGTTTTGTCATTGTTATTATATTCATGATGTATTTCTAATTTTGACATCGCAGAATCATATATATCTACCATCGCTGAAAACTCACTCTCTGATATAATTGTATCATCGAGCGATGACGATATCAATGATGATAATTGCGAGTATGCAGTAGACACAACATGAAATTGAATTATGTAGTCTTGTAGTTTCCGTTGGCTGCATGAGGATATTTTTTTTGTGATTATTGAAATAATTTCAGCGATTGTTGTTGCCGCAGAAATGCAAATTGGAACAGCTATCGGGGCCATCATTGTCACTGAAGACAGTATAATACCAGCTCCGGTGATTACACCACTCACAGCGTACACAGTAACATCAATTGCGGTAATTCTCCTGCGATATTTTTTAATTTTCAATTCATACTCCTCAGACAAGGTTTTGAGTCTAGTTTGATACTCTCTGACCTGATCATAGCGATATTGCGATGATGAAATCATTTTTATTTTAAATACGCTAGCGTTTTCAATTACGATTTACTTAAATTCGTTACGAATTCCACATACCACGTTGTTGAGACCCTAACCAAATGAGTATCAGTAGATGCGATTGTGAACTTTTCAGTTGTATTCTTGTCGATGATCGTTGAAATCGTATTATTGAACCCGGATGAACTGGACGATGAAATCTTAAATTGAGACGATGGTGTTACTAGTGTTAATCGATAAATACCCTTAACGGTTGCAGTGATATCTAATGTGTTGTTTGTAGGTGTCCACTCAAATGATCCATGTTGGATTGTGTATACTAAGTTGTTGGTTTTCTCATGAGGAATTTTTGTTTTTTCAATGGCTGTTATCATCCTCGTTGCATCCCCCCTGATGCCTTCGATGAAAGTTTTCGTCTCATCAATGGATTTTTTAATATCAGGGAGTTTTAGTTCAATTTTATCTAACGGGGTTCCAATAAATTTATCAATGATATTTCTACGAAATGATATAAACTGTTTTATGTGTTCTTCAATTCTAGATTCAAGTGTTGCTAGTACAACCACAGAATTGTTTAACTCGTCGTTGAGAGTTTTTAATCGATCTGTAATCGTCGAAACGAGTACACCTGGTTTGAGTTTACCCTGATCGGAAAATAACGCAACGGTGTTCTCGATTGCATTTTGTTGTTTAACTAAAATATCATCCAGAGAGATATTACTGGTTTTCAATTTACCCTGATCGGAAAATAGCGCAACTGTGTTCTCGATTGCGTTTCGTTGTTTAACTAAAATATCATCCAGAGAAATATTACTAGATTTCAATTTACCCTGGCGATCTTGAAATACAACTATTTCATTGGGTTCAACACTTTCTAAATTCAACGTCTCAGCTATTTCATCTTTAATTTTTTTTGTTATATCCTTGATAGAATCAGGGGTTGCAGTGTCATCGGGTTTGGGTTTCAAAGATCTCTCCCAAATATCAATCATGTTATTGTAAAACTCTTTCTCTCTCTAAAAAGCGATTGCTGGTGTAGTCATTTACGACAATATGAGGTGGTTTTCCCCTTGGGTTACCCAAGGAGTTAGAAATAGCGTCAAGGACATTTAATACTTCACTGCCGCATATTGGTGGGTCATTGATTTGTTGTGTTGGTAGCGTAGAATACCAAGTCTTCATTGGAAGGGTTTTTATATACCGCATAAACTCTTTTGGTGGGGCTAATCCATATGAATCAAAATAGACAATCCCACGTGGATCAATAGCGTATGCAACCCAGTGAGTTCCAGGTCCGCTGCTGTTATCGAGATTAATAATACCTGTTTCAGTTTTGTTTGGTTGATGTGGTAATTGATCTTTCATAAAAACACCTCTGAAATGTTTAATCGCTAGTTTTTTAGCAGCATCCATTAAATCAAAATTGGACATTGGAACCATCGAAGATTTGGGAACCATAGGTTCGGAAATTGAAGATTTCTGAATTAATAAACCGTTCCTGGTAGTCTTAGACCTTTTCCGCTGTACCAAGAATACGGGGTTCCTGGTAGTCTTAGACCCAATCCTTGAACGGATCGTCTCTTTTTTTTATATCCTTGTCCAGCTGCCTTCTTAAGTGCCATTCCTGCTGCAGTACCAACGGCTCCTAACGCTGCTGCTTTAGCCACTGCTGGGGCTGCTGCTGCAATCAATGCTGGTATTGCAGCTAACAATGGAAATATACCGCCTGTTTTCATCATATTTTTTATAGCAGCCGCAGAGAGAGTAATCTGAACTCCCTTTTTATCCTTGAAAGCATCATTGAAATGTTTCACCTGACGAGTTGTCAGCGATAATTTATTTTCACCACCAGTCATTTGATTAGGTTTCAACGTGATTGTGGTTCCACATTTTTTAGCCGATTCTGATTGCAATTTTTTGATTTGACCAGGAGTTAACGCAACACTAATAACACTATATGACATTATACATAATAGATTGATTCTAATTCAATGAAAAATCGTTCAAAGATTTTCTACTGGGGCATCTACCACTCTCATTCTTCCACCAACACCTTCAAGTAGCATTGATTTATCACTGAGAATGACAGCAACCGCTCTATAATTAGCAATAGCACCATGAGTCACATTAGCTCTAAAGTGTATATCAACAACTGACTGTCTTGTCAAATCGAGATGTTCCAGTGAGAAGTAGTAGATCGGATACAGATTCTTAAAATCAAATTGTGATATTTGCAAACCAGTATCGACATTTTGATCGCGTGCCATAAATGACAACAGACGATGATAAACTCGTGCAATATGATTTTCTGTGTAATTAAGTTGTATATCCTCAGATGGTTCCTGCTGGCCGTTTATTCTCAGTGAGACGTCTTTCACACCTAATTGATCAAATATCATATGACTGAAGATTTGATTGCCAACTCGTGCGTTATCTTGGAACGCAATA
The DNA here is from genome assembly GCA_029339505.1 of Unio delphinus. Lineage (NCBI taxonomy): Eukaryota > Metazoa > Mollusca > Bivalvia > Unionida > Unionidae > Unio > Unio delphinus. Next base: position 2,471,816 of record JAQISU010000119.1, read on the forward strand.
AATATATGACGTGGCGCAGAAACGCCTTGTTTTGATGCTAGGTTCCAAGTGAATAACCCGTTGATATTTGATTGTTTCACATCTGTACTCACGGTTAGCCAACTCAACAACGACTTTCCTCCTTGGTACATAAATGATAGTAGTCGTTGTTCTGCGGTGATTGCTGGAGTCAACACTGGCATCCACAATGATATTTTTGTTAAAATGACTTTACCAGCATCAGCATTGGGGGCTGCAGCATCTGCTGCAATCCTCCAAATTGCGTCGTTATCATCACCCTTTCGTACAAGCGATACTGTATGCTTCGCCCCGTAGATAACTTTTCTGACGTTTCTACAGAATCCAAATATGTGATGCAGTGGAATCGCGCATGAAAATGATTTACGCTCTCCTTGCAACATTGCGTTTCGTGTTGCAGCTCCTAGATTGAAATTAGGATCGTTGTTTATAATCATATCCTCGACATCAGCATTAGCAGCACCAGCATTATTCTTTGGTCGTCTTACAACAAATGGATTTCCACCAGCGGTATTCTTACCATCTTTTGCAAACATCATAGATGGACCCGCTGATCTTGTATAATCATCAGAATATCTCGCTAACCCGATTATTGTTGTGGCCACATCAACATCACGATCTATGGACTCAATTTCTTTTCCATCAATGAGATATCTAGCACTCTCAAATAGCGCCATAATACCATTATTGACAAAACCGACTTGAGTACCAGCTGGATACGGTGCTGGTGCAGCACGAGTATCAGCAGCTGTTACAATTTCTCCTTCTACTTCAATAAATGCTTCACAGGGCAAAAAGTATTTACTGGTATCATGGACTTGAAGATCAATTCTTGCTCGACTATTTGAGTCTATGGCATGATAGGCGTAATATTGATAATCGCGTACAGAATCATCCTTGCCAACTGGGGCGTCTATATCAAACGCTGGATCATGTGACTTTTTGAACATTTTATTCTATTTATCAGAGTCTAAATAGTGAAATCGTAAACGATTTTTCCATTTTCATCGACGTAGTTTTTTAAGGCCACTTCCCGCTATCATGTTTGCAATATTGCTTTGATCCCCTTGATTTACCATCGACGCTAGTTTTTCATCTACTGCGTTATTTATAATTTTACTAACACTTGCAGGCATTTCTTCTGTAGACGGTAACGGTTTCTTTTTTCGCCCCACTAATGATGTTATTTTATCCTTCGCAGTTGAAAATGCTTTCCCGGCAAGATTTCCAACAGTACTAATACCCTTATCACGAATAACATCAATGGCTTTCATTGATAACTGTTTAGCTAACGGCATCACTTTTGGAGCCATTCTTGAAAAGAATCCTAAAATGGTATTGCCGAGGCCATCTCCGTAGTATGCTCTATAAACTGGAAACCGTGAATTAACTACATAGACTGGGGTTGGTTTATCATGATTGTAATGGATGATCATTATTATAAAAACAATAGTGTTTTCAATTGTTATTTAATCGCTATGATACCCATTTGCTAACTCGTCAATGAAATCTCGATAGGTTTTGATATCCATGATACCGCCGGCAAATAACCGTCTACAGATATCAGCTGCTTCATTAATTATTTCTGGAGAGTTATTTCCAGCTCGTTTTCCTCCGATGAGAACATCTAATCGTGATATATCATTGATAACACTATCAGGACAAATGTTTCCAATCCTTGGATTTCCTAATCCACTTCCGCTATAACCAGCTGCTTCATCTAGTTTTTCTAAACCCGTTTCTTGTAAATTATCAAGAGTATCATCATCATCATCATCATCATCAGGTGGTAGTTGTTGTTTTTTTTGTCTCCGTGTTGGTGTTTGACGTCGTTCTTCTAAATCATCATCATCAGGTGGTAGTTGTTGTTTTTTTTGTCTTCTTGTTTGTCTACGTGTTGGTGTTTGACGTTTTAGTTCTTGCCGTTCTTCTATTTCTCGTTGTCGTTCTTCTATTTGTTCTCTTTTATAATTACTAATCCCCCTTTAAAATTCCTTGTATCCTATCTCATCCTTATTCAAACGACCAATCCCCTTATTTAGTTTATACAAATTATCGAACCAATCATTACTTGATATTCTATCATTCTTATACTCGTCCTTTAAAAAATCTTTTTTTGAATTATAGCTTTGAGCAGCAAAATTACCAAAGGCTTGATAATCCTTTGATTTCAATAAACTAGGTTGTTTTATTACTATTTTAGCATGATCAGTGAATTTATTCAACAGAGAAACAGTCGTTTTTTTCGGATCAGTTTGTTCAGTTTGTTCAGTTTTCGCTGCTACTTTTTCAAGTACAGAAATAAGACCCTCTTCCTTTCTCTTACCGTCAGGATCATCTCCCAGTATAGCACGCTCTACCCCGTACGTGTCTGTGGTTACTGGTTTAAACAATTCTTCAGACCCCAGAGCAAAATCAGTTTGTAAACTCTGTCGTTGTTGCAGTTTATTCCGTACAGAGTCACGAATTGGTACAAATCTCCTGATTGCATCTAGTCGCTCACGAGCCAGTCGGGTTGTTAATGCTTCATTGACCATTATTTGAAATCAGAAACCATTTTTCAATTGTAAAACACTTTCTCCACTTTTTTGACATGTCAGATGATTTTTTAACACAGTCATGGAAGCGTTATTTCATCCTATAACAGCTTCTATCAATGATGGGGAAAGTCACATAATTGTATATAAAATAAATAATACTGTGAGTTTCCCCACTTTTGTTACATGTCGGATGATTTTTGATATGGTCATGGAAGTGTTATTTCATCGTGAGACACCTTCTATCAATGATGAGGAAAGTGTCATAATTGTATATAAAATAAATAATACTGACAGTTTCCTCACTGTTTCATTGACCAATCTGACACATCGTCCATCGATTTTTGACATCCCCTTGAGGGTCGGCTAAAAAAAATGAGGATCGGAATGATATGGTCGGGCAATCAATGGTCGGAATGATAATGGTCGGGCAATCAAACTTGTTCATTTTCTTGAATTAATGCTCGTAGGTTTCTAATTTTAGAGTTGACTTCTTTTTTCAATTCGTATTCATTACCTAATTCTTTTCGTATTCCCTCTACGATAGTATACAACGGGACGAACACACTGATGTCACTGGAAAATGAAAGAGAGTCTTTAATAGAATTCTGAATTTTTTTGATGAGTGCATATTTCTTTGGTAGCATATACTTGTTAGTGCTAACTCCGTATTCAATATCCTGAAAATCAGACACAATTTGGTCAGGATTTAATCCATCTGATAGTTTGATATCCTGATTTTTCAATTTTGCTATTTCAACTATGATGCTATTCATGTTTTCAGAATTCATTATTCTATAAGAATGACATATCTCTAATTGGAAATTATGACGCATTAGACATAACTGAATTGAACTTTTTGTCCCGTCTTTTTTGAAATAGCCGTTTTGGTTATCCCCTCTGCAACGAATCGTACTGAAGTTCTACAAATATTGAAATACTTGCCGGCTTCATATAATGATTGAAATATTTTCTCTTCGTTAGTTGTTGTATTAAAAGATTTCACTGGTCTCGCTTTATTTGAACAAGTGCCATTCCTTCCTCGTTTGATATTCTCACCTTGTGTGATAGCTTGCAGATTGGATAAAGAATTGTTCCTTGGATTAGAATCAATGTGATCAATAATAAAACCATCTTTGATCAATCCATTAAAACATTCAAATACGAAACGATGATTGCGAAATGTCTTCCTTCCAACATTAAACACCAAATACCCCATACCATTATCCCACCCAATTGGGTTCTTCAGTCTACAGTTTCTGACAGTACCATCACTAGATGCTTCGTAATTTTTAATCACTGGGTGTAGTCTGAATTCTTGGGTCATTATATACTACACTATTGTCTAATTCAATGACTGACCCATTTTGCAGTGATTGATTATACATAAATCTTTCATTTAGACACCTGTTTTATATATAGCATGAAAGAGTTCAAGAGATTGACTTCGACAAATGCTAAATTCAATGCTGATAGAGAGTTTAAGAGATTATTAAAAATCAATCCTAGATTTAATCTCGATAGACCAAAAAAACGTCGAAAACGTCCAAGAGACGGAAACATGAAAGAGTTTAAGAGATTATTAAAAATCAATCCTAGATTTAATCTCGATAGACCCAAAAAACGTGTAGTAAACAGAAACAAATGTCAAAGAGACGGAAACATGAAAGAGTTTAAGAGATTATTAAAAATCAATCCTAGATTTAATCTCGATAGACCCAAAAAGCGTAACAAACGCCCAATAGACGGAAACATGAAAGAGTTTAAGAGATTATTGAAAATCAATCCTAGATTTAATCGCGATAGACCCAAAAAACGTAACAAACGTCCAAGAGACGGAAACATGAGATCATCATGGAAGGATGCTCAATTCAATCTTGATATAGTTTCTAATACACCCAAGAATAAAATTCTTGATAAACCCATCAGAGACTGTTTTAATGAATTCAAGCGTGATGGAGCATCTTATTGTTGGTCAACATTTCGAATTGATGGTGTTGTTGACGCTACCATGAATGATGAAAAGGCAGCAGTGATCATTTCACGTATTGGGGAAAAAAGTCATTTTTTCCGAATCAAATTCGTTATCCGTGAAGATGGCAAATGGATTATTAAGGATAAATTTGAACCCATTCTCAGGGGCAAAAAAACTGTCACCGTAAATCAGGATTCCAAACCGGGAATTTTGACTGGAATTGATAAACCCTACTACGAAAGATCTTATCCTGTCACAGCAGTTGTTTACGGGATCTATCCGCTCAATGAAAAACCTGATATTTCAAAACTAGCACCCATGAAATATTCGACAGGGCTCAATTGTGTAGCAGAACGAATAGTAGAACACTTCACAAATGCATCCCGGGGAAATAAACTCACTGGTCTAAGACGAAAAAAAATAACCGAGTGGGAGTTCACGGTAAAAGAGCATGGAGCAACAATTCAGGATATAACTAAATTAGAAAAATCATTAAGATTTCCAATATCGGTAAGAACAATCACCGGAGAAGTATTATACGAATCGAAATATAAATCACAGGGGGCTCCCATTGAAATTATTGATCATAACGAACACGCGTGGTCATCTGCAGTAACAATATTCCCACGGGATAGAACCGTAAAATATCTATCCCAAACCGAAGAGTTTTTTTCAGAGCAGAAATTATTTGATGCTATTTACCATTTGAGTAAAAACGATCCTGTGTCAGCGTGGCTATTTCATAGTAATTCAGACGAGGAATGCAGATTTGATCAGTTTGTAAGGCCCAACGGAGAATTATACCGTACTGAAGAACTGCAGAATCAAATGAAACAACTAGCTAGTGAGTTTTCTGAGGACGGAGAAGAAGACGATCAATTATTAGCAAACTGTTTCACAGTACCATCTATTGCAGCACATTTTGCTAGAAAGAAAAACGCGTGGAAACCAACACGAAGTGAGTTTTTATCAGATGTCAAATTGTCCTGTCTTGAATACAGCCACGGCGGATTATGGAACAAAAATACACCTCTGATTCCGTTATTTCAGTTGATATGATTGCGTGTTATCCAGGAAGTTTTCTTGGGTATGGAGAATGCGAGAAATATTTCAAACGATTTGGACACCCTACACACGAAATGACCCGTGTTGCTATTAATGGACCACTTCCTGATTTTGATTTAACCGGATTTGCTTGTGTGGTATCATTTGAAATGGCTGAAGGACTTCATCCGTGTAGTTATCTTTGGATTGGTAAACACATGTCTGAAAAACACTGGATGCCAATAGTGCTATTGAGATATATGCTTGATTGTAAAATGTTAAAATCATTAATTGTCAGTGAAGCAATTATATCCTATCGAGCACAGAAATCAGTCTGGTTACCACAACCTGATCTAGAAAAAATAATTAGCGAAGAGCGAAAACTGTTTCCTGATTTTAATGAACAACAAATCATGGATTGGTCCAGACAGTTATTTGAAATCAGAAACAATGAAGCAAAAAATCTTGGACGAAGAATAATCGGTAAATTTACCCAAGGTGGCAAAGATGATAATACGAAATATTCTTCACGATTGATTATAGACAACGCTGAATACGATTTTGTAATGGCGGATTTAACGAATAAAGGCCTATATGTCAATCGAAAGGACGCATTTATGTCCGATGGAACCAAATTGGGTACAATTGTTACCTACAATGATGGATACCATCCGCAGTACACACATTTGAGAGCTTCTATGCTTGGTTATGCTTCTATCAATCTGTTTTCAATGATCAATAGATTTCCTACCACCGCAGTTAGAGTTGCTACTGACTCATTTTACATAAATAGCAAAATGGCTAATTTTAAGGCTACTGTCAACGAGAAATGGGGGACATGGAGAATTAAGAAAGAAATGATTCATGATTATATTCCATCAGCAGATGTTACCATTGAAAATAATTACTTAGAAAGCAATCAGTGTTCAGAATTTTCTAGTGCACCACCGATTTCTGATCCAATCTGTAGATATAAAACAGTTTATTTAAACGGCTGTGGTGGGTCAGGAAAAAGAACCCGGGTAATTGAGTTATTTCGTGGGAAAAATCCTACGGATTTCACAAAAATGATTGTGCTAACACCAACTCATAGACTTGCCAGAGAAATGATACAGAGAGGGGTAAATGCTTGCACTTATCACAGCTTTTTCCGATGGAAGGGAGATAAATGGACTCCTGAGCGCATGGGAGAGAAATTTATTCCTGAAATTATCATTTGGGATGAAATAGACACAGTGTCCGAAGATGTCTTAAAAATATTTCTTAAGTGGTTGTTATTGAAAAATACAAAAGTCGTCATGTGCGGTGATCACGGCCAACCACCACCATTTGTCGGTGCATCCCCCCATGAATGGCTAAAGGGTTTTGTAGACTATTATGAAGAAATTGATACCGATCACAGATCACTTGATAATGAATTAAAAGAATTGAAGAAACTAATTAGATTACAACCGGATAGAATCCAGTGTGAAATAACCCGTGAAATAATTTCGAAAACTCCCATGAATGAGTTTTGGGAAGCGTGGAGACCAAATGATTTAATCATTGCAAGTAGAAAAATAGTCAGGGATACACTTCAGATGAAGTTATTTGAATTGCATAAACAAAAATTTGCAACACTTCCAGTACCGTTATGTTATAGGCCATCGGATACACGAAAACAGAACATCGAAGTTGATATTCCAGGACAAAGTGAAAAGCAGAATTTAGTATTAAATGATATTGTGCTGGTTGATATCAATGTTGTTGAAGATGCATTGCGTGCTAACAAATCCCCGTGGACGCTAGGTTATGCAGCGACGATACATTCTTCACAGGGATTGAATATATCGGATACAACTCTTTGGATGGTAGATAATCGCATAGAATGGTCGAATTTAGTCTATCTCGCAGTGTCTAGAGTACGAAAAATAAATCAACTTCGAAGAATTGTCTTCGATGATGAAATCATTGGTGATGATAATGACACCACAATAGATGATATTATTGATAAAAAACTCTCCGGTTACAAACAACAGGACAAAAAAAAAACAACGAGAATTTGATATTGATGCTGAATTAATAATCACTTTGAAGAAACAACAGAATAATCACTGCGCGAGTTGCAATTGTATAATGCGTTGGCAGTATTCGGATAAGGATCCTCGCCAATTCACCGTGGACAGAAAAAATAACAATCTCGGTCATGTCAGAAATAATGTGATGTTGACTTGTCTTGAGTGCAATAGACGCAAGGGTGCTAGTTAAGCCCATGGGGTGGCAATTGAGTATCCTCGGGTATCACTTGTAATTGTTGTCTAGTAAAACCCCGTTGAGGGGCAGTTGAATCCAGTTTATAGATTGGAGGTCTACCCGTAGATCGTGTTATACTAGATATCTTATGCGTAGTGACGCTCCAAATAGGATCAGTAGCCCTTTTTCTATCCCCTTCAAGCTCTCCTGGTTCGTATAAGTACCTCACAATGACATTACTACCAAGAATTGGTTGGGAAACGCTAAAATCCTTTTGTGGTTTTTCAGGTATCAACTTCTTTTTAATCGCGTTGATAGGTTTCATGTTGATGGTTCTAGTAATCTCGTTATTCAGTGCAGTAATCACAGCTGGTAACCTTTTAACCCATTCACGGGATCTTTTGTCTTGGATGAATTCTTTTGCATATTGATATCTAAATAACCGCTCAGCAAGGGTTTTATTAAATCGTTCTACAATGGCCTGATCACGATGCAGTGCAGTATGCCCTCGTCTGATAGCGACATTGTGATATTTCATTGTAGATAACACTGCACCCTGAAATTCCTTGCCCGGGTCAACTTGTAACAGATTTGGCCAGTGCAGAGGACTCCTTCGATAAATCCTTTCAAATGCAGAAGCCACTTCAGTGGCTGATTTTGTTTTTAACGGTTCTGCTTCTTTGTATCGACTTGCAATATCAACTACGGTTAATGCGTATTTGTAACCACGATCATGTGGCAGAAATAATAGATCAGCCTGATGAACTTCATTGGGTCCGGTCACATCAAAATGCGAGAAATTGATTTGTTTAGGCGGTGGTAGATAAATTTGCCATAGTGCCTGTTTGGATAACCAATGAGCCGCAGTGGTTTTTTTCACTTTTGCGGCGCTAGCGAGTTTACTGATTGCAGCGTTACCCTTCCAGTATCCTCTTGGGGAATAGTAAATAGATTCCATGTTGTTATTAATTACCAGCACCTAACATCAATTTACTTTTCATAGCCGATTTTATCAAAAAGGAAGCCAATATTTCTTTGAAGGATTTATCAGTGATAGAATTCAACGCATGAATTAATTTCACATCTGCTAGATGCCTGTGTTGCAAATTGCTGCTTTTATAAGCAACATCATGAAGGTGACAGGCCTTATCAATAGCGTTTATTGGTTCCTCACCGGGTCGGGGCTGATTTTGATCATTGAGTCTGATATCAAGTCTTGTTCCAGGTCCACAATAACTATACCCTGGAAGGTGTTTTTCTCCGGGGTATTTTGCCCATGGGGTTCCAGGGAGTTTTGCTAATTTGGCAGCGATATCACCTCCTCGTTTTTTTTTAAAGGTTCCTTGGGTTCCTTGGGTTTAGAAACAAATCTAAATTTCTTTGTACTACACTGTACGCATTTACCAGAAAGCGCTGATCGGTTATTTTTAGTTGTAATCGTCGTCAAGTCATCTGTGCCAGTACGCGCCTTACACTTCACGCAATATAGATCCATAATTTATGTATAGAGATATGAATATAATTGATTTTTCAGCGACTAAAACAAGAGAACCAGTGAAGCATCATGCAGCGCTACCAAACTCTATCCGCGCAATTATAATCGGGCCATCTGGATCCGGTAAAACGCAATTGTTGCTCAATTTAATAATGAGATGGATGAAGTGGGATAAGTTGCATTTAATTGCCCCTAGCGTAGATGACCAACGATGCTATGAAGTGCTAAAAGATTTTAATGAAAACGCTTCAGAGATTGCCGGCGAGGATGTTATTGAATTTATAACCGATATTGACGAGGCGCCATCCGTGAATGACCTCGATGGAAGTATCAACAATTTAGTTGTATACGATGATGTCATGTTAGATAATCAAAAAAATCCTGCTAGAATATTTTCCCGAGGCAGGCATAAAAACACGGACGTGATCTATGTCACTCAACGCTACACACAAATACCAAAAGTGATTCGCGATAATTGTAATATGCTTGCTGTATTCAACGGCGTTGATACACATACGCTACGAAATATTTGGCAGACATGGTGTTCTGATATGGACTTCAATCAATTTAGAAATTTCTTTAGTCATGCTCAGTCTGCCCCACACGGATTTGTAACAATAAATTTACATGACCCTCGAACACGATATCGTATCGGACTGGATCAAATATTCGGTTAACCCATAGCAGCAGAGAGGGTGAGTGACAACGATGTTGTAGTCCCTTTTCCCAAAAAATGTAATAGTTGAAAAGTTTTTGATTTCATTAATTTCATTGATTTTTTCATAATTTTTTTTGGGACCTAATCCATGATTCACACACATATTTGGGACCTGATGTCATTGACTTTTGGGTCTGATGTCATTGGTTTCATTGATTTTAAGCGTGATTTCAGTGAAAACTTGTCTAAAAATGTTGTCTGATTCGCCCCTTCTGCTGCTCTATAAGAAAAATATATTTAAATAAATATTCCTAGCATGGAACTATGAATTTCAGTAACGTAATGACAAAAAAGAAGTATATGAATTAATTTACAAATATGAATATATATATATATATATATATATATATAAGGCTCGTATAACGAGATAAATGCAATTGTGAACCCTAAATTCTGAAGTTCTCGTTCATAATAAATACTAAACATCTAATATGTAAAACAATGAATTATATCATAATACAAATAGCAATGAGAACAAAGTTAAATCTATTGTTACCTTTTTTAGCTGATAGATTGCTTCTTTAAGGATGGAAGCTTTTTCCAACAAGACTGGATCGTGATGTAATTTCTGTCTTATAATTTCGTCCTTATATACCCCTAGCTATGACAGATATGCGCAGCTAGGTACTTTAAACTGCAGGCAATTTCGCACGTGCAGCATGAGCTGAGTGTTCGCTCATTATGTCGAAATAACTAAAAAGCCCAAAAAATAATAAACTACCCTCGGTAAGGCTGCACGCAGTAACGAAATAGAGACTAGATTTTTGATCACATCTACATATTGAACATGGTCGTATACAATTCCGTGACATACCTCCCCCCTTCAAAGTGGAAACACTTTTAGAAAAAAACGGAATTGGCACACACAAAAATACGAAATGAGACGTTATTTACCTTACAATAAAAACGTGATATAATGAAGGAATAAAAAAAACCCGCAAATCACAGTCTGCTTAAGTAATCAGCCCCTACATTTTCCGACCCTCTGATTGCTTAAATCCGAAAACAATATGGCTGCAGAGTCAGTGCCCAACGCATCAATCTCGCATTGGCAACTTTTGCCTTGTTCAAATATATGAGAGGCTGATGGTCCGTTTCAAGAACGAATTCCCTTCCGAAAAGGTACGTGTGGAATTTAACTATACCCCACACCAGTGCCAATCACTCCTTTTCGATCACCGAGTAATTTTGCTCCCTAGGCAGCAATTTTCTACTAGCATAGGCTATGGATAATTTTACCCCCTCCTGCTCTTGTAGCAAAACTGCACCTAACCCGGTTTCTGACGCATCAGACCTCAAAATGAACGACTTATTTAATTCCGGCAACTTTAAGATTGGTGAACTGATCAAATTTTCCTTAAGACCGTTAAAAGCTCTTTCTTGGCAAGAACCCCAAGAAATCTTATTTAGCTGCCCCTTCCTAGTTAAATCCGTCAATGAACTAGCTTTGGCAGCGAAATTCGGAACAATTTTCCTATAAAAACCTATCAACCCATGAAACGATCGTATTTGTTTCCTGGTTTCGGGTCTAGGAGCATCTTTGATAGCCCCAACTTTGTCGGGGTGAGGTTTTAACTGTCCTGACCCACTTACTAAATGTCACAAGCATTCCAAGTTAGAATACGCTATACTACACTTGGAGGGTCTCGCGATGAGATTAGCCTTACGGAGCCTTTCGAACAGAACAACTAATATCATAACATGTTCTTCCCAGGTATGTGTATACAAAAGAATATCGTCGACAAAACTATCTACGTTATTCATGCCTTTCAACAATTTCCACATAAAACGCACGCACGACGCACCGGCATTTACTAGACCAAAAGGCATCACCTTAAACTTGTAAAGACCTGTAGGGGTCGCGAATGCAGTTAATACACGGGATTTTACAGCGATGGGCACCTGTCAATATCCTTTTGTTAAATATTTTTTAGAAATGTACTGGTGCCCTGCTAATTTCGAAAACAAGCCCTCCATGTCTGGCATCGGTTCAGCATCAAACACAGTGACTTTATTTAGTTGTCGAAAATCTATACAGAATCTAGTTGTTCCATCTTTTTTACTAACCAATACCACGGGGGAAGAATAAAGGGAGTTTGAGGGTTCAATTACTCCCAGGTCTAACATTTTACCCACTTCCTCATCGATTTTATCCCGTGTATTAAAGGATATGGGATATCCCTTAATTCTGATCGGCTCCCAAGTGTTCAAACTTATCTCGTGCGTTATTAATCCAGTATTTCCTGGTCTATCTGTAAATACGTCGGGGTATTTATTCAAAATTTCTACTATCTGGCGACGCTTACAGTTAGGTAAATCCGGACATACGGTGACCACATCTATTCCCTCTTTCCCTACAGCCATAGGGTACTAAAGAGGAATGTCTATGTTAAAATCCAACTGCGGTTCGTCGCTTGATTCGTCTTCTATGACCGCAATGCACACATTGTTCAAAACACCCTTTTCAGCAATTTGACTAGGTCTCTCCACATAACTCTTTAACATATTGGCATGAAATATTCTCATCCTACCTCCAATGTCAACTCGGTAATCCATTTCACCCATGACCTGTTTAACCTCATACGGCCCTTTCCATTGGATCAATAATTTGTTTCTACTAGTAGGGAGTAGCACCAACACACGATCACCCACATCGAATTTCCTACTTCGCGTTCCCCGGTTGTAATATTTCGCGTACTTGCGACCAGATTTCACAAGCTCGTCATGTGCCATCCGACACGTGCTTTCTAATCTCTCGCGTAAGTCTACGACGTACTGGTAGGTGGTTTTAACCTCTCCGTCTGCGACATCACCTGACCATAGTTCGCGCAGAATCCGCATAGGGCCCCGAATTGCCCTACCGTATAGCAATTCAAACGGCGAGAATCCCAAACTCTCGTGCGGTACCTCGCAATACGCGAACAAAATCGCGTTTAAATATTTGTCCCAATCTCGCGGTTTCTCCGCGCACATTCGACGGAGCATTTGTTTTAATGTGCCGTTAAATCTCTCTACCAATCCGCTACACATGGGGTGATACAGTGTATTGCGCAACTGTTTAATTGACAACAACCTACTAATTTCTGACATTAGTTCGGAGGTAAACTGGGCTCTGCAATCTGTGAGGATTTCCTCAGGTACCCTTACCCTACTGAACATGTCGACAAGTGCCTCAGCCACGCGTTCAGTTTCAATTGATGGTAATGCTATCGCTTCTGGGTATCTAGTAGAATAATCCACTAGAGTGAGGATATATCGGTTTTTCCTATCTGTAATAGGAAATATGGGTCCCACAATATCAACGGCTACCCTTTTAAATGGAGTATCTATAAGAGGCATTTTACCTAAAGGTACTCTGGTATTTCTTCCCTTTGAGACAGTCTTTTGGCAAACGTCGGACGACCGACAAAATCGTGCTACGTCACTGTTTACTCCAGGCCAATAAAACTCTCTTAAAACTCTGTCTGTTGTTTTTCTCATGCCTAAATGACCTGCCATACTAGACTCATGCGCTACTCTCAATACATGTGACCTGAATTTCTGAGGGACAACTAATTGTAGATACTTTCCCCCCTCCCGCGTGCTAAATTCTCTGTACATTAAACCCTTGGAACGTACGAATTTAGAGCTCCCACCCCCCTTACAACATTTCGCGGTACCCGACAAGATTCTCTCTGCGAGTGCGCTTAAAGACTCGTCCTGACTTTGCTCACGTGTAAACTCATCACGTGAAATATCGGTTACGGCTTCCGGAACTTTCAATTTTAGTAGCGGCTTTTTATCCGCCCGCGCTCTAGTTTCGACGGCTTGCACGATGGGAAACCGGAAATCAGAGAGGGTTGGGAGTTTGGATCCCTCGACATTTCCTATGGTTAAATCATATATAGGGTTTTCCATGCACAGTGCTTCCACAGTCCCATTCAGAAAGGGCGTCTCTATTTCTATTCTGGCAACAGGGACATGATCGATTGTTTTATTTAACAACATACAATGGGATTTCCAACCAAGCATTTGGTCTTCCCTAACGAGACTTCGCTTTACCACAACACCCGCGCACCCGGTGTCGCGTAAGACAGTGACTGTTTGTCCGTTGGCGGTACCTGTAGCAGTCGGCACCCTCGCCTCTGGGAAAAAGCACGTGCCGATGGACTGGATAACGTCATGACCGACCTGCACACGCGATCGGGAATTGTATACCGTACTCGCGTTATTAGATTTAGACCCTTTGCGAGGAAGACCATCGCGCTTGCCGCCTCCTGACCATGCTCTGCTTTCGATAGCAACCGCAACTTTCGGGACGAAACTCTTCCTCTTCGGAAATCGGGGGTGATGTGTCCAAATTCCTTACAAGTGAAACATTGTTTATCACTACGACAGGAACCCTTCCCAGATTGAAAATTTCCACCTTTATAGGTTCCAAGTTTCTCGGGTTCTCTGAGTCTCTGATCTTGATAACCTCCCTTGTTATCCCTTAAAATTACACTCTGGTTTCCTCCTCGGGCTTCGGCAAAATAGTCTGCTTGGGTAGCGATATCGGATACATTACTTAAAGACTTTTCCCTCAGGAATAAATACAATTCCCTACCACAAATGTCTAACAACTGGTCCCTAAGTAAAAAGTCGGTAAGACCCTCGAATGTTTTTTGTACCTTGCCACATTCAATCCACCGTTGGAAATAATTTCCGGTCCTACATATAAACTGGGTGAATGTCTCACCTTTTCCGGGCTTACTCGATTTAAACTTTTTACGGAACCCTTGTTCCGTCAGCTCATATCTTTTAAGGAGTGCCTCTTTTAATGTGTCGTAGTTCAGTGCGTCATTTGCGGGTATATGCGAATACACATCTAGCGCTTTACCTTTAAGCAATGCGCTGAGATGGAGCGCCCAATTTTCCCTTTGCCATTTCTAGATGGTGGCATATCGCTCGAACCTATGTAGATAACTATCTAAATTATCATTGTCATCATCAAAAGGGGGTAATTTAGGGCCTTTTAACTTAGAATCGTGTTGCCCATCCTTCTTAGCCTCTAATAATTCAAATTTCCTTTTATGTTCCTTTTCCATATTCCGGTCTTCTAACTCAATAGCTTCTAACTTTGCTCGTTTCTCCCCCTCTGACTTCCTTTCCTCAAGTTCTCGTACTTGTTCTATTCTTTCCTTTTCTGCATCCCTTTCCCATCCTATCCTTTCTTTCTCTGCATGTTTTTCTAACTCTATCTTTTCCCTTTCTGCCTGTTTTTCTAACTCTATCTTATCCCTTTCTGCCTGTTTTTCTAACTCTATCTTTTCCCTTTCTGCCTGTTTTTTCTAACTCTATCTTTTTTTGCTTAAATACCATCTTCTCTCTTTCTAATACTAGCTTTTCCCTTTCAAAGGCGATTGGTATTTCGGTCTTTTCCCTCTCTATATCCCTTTCCTTTACCCTTTGATCCCTTTCCCGAGCCTGCTCCTCCTGAACAAAATTTCTAAGGGTCTCCCCCCCCCCCATACCCAAACTGTTTGCCCAACTCCACTAGATCTTTGAGTGACGACATGGTGAATGCTGTTGATAAGATAACCAATCCTAAATGCACTATCATATAACACATACAATTTTTGGGATTACATGAACGAACCGTATATTACTCCTCCCAATGTATTCAATATGTATATATGTATATATAAAACAGAATATGAGTGAGGTATTAACTCACCAGCCTGATTTGTCTTGTCAGGAAGCTTTTGATGTGAAACATATCTTTAAAACAAAACTTACCACAATCCGGACCTATGCAATTTAAAATCCGTGCTTCGCCTAATCCAATTATAATCCCACTTCTGACACCATTTGACACTAGACAGAGTCGGGACTGGATAAGTGAAGACACGGAATACAACTGCGTTAATAAGATGTTTATTTTATAAACGAAATTATAAAAATCAACTCTGACACCAATATTTTACAAAATATAAGAAAAATATATTTAAATAAATATTCCTAACATGGAACTATGAATTTCAGTAACGTAATGACAAGAAAGAAGTATATGAATGAATTTGCAAATATGAATATATATATATATATATATAAAGGGCTCGTATAACGAGATAAATGCAATTGTGAACCCTAAATTCTGAAGTTCTCGTTCATGGAACGAGATTTGTGTAGAATGAAATTATGCAGGTGTCGTTCATATAACGAGACTGCAAAGAAGATATTAAACAAATAGTACGTGGTCCATATGACGATACATATGCAATTGTGAACCCTAAATTCTGAAGTTCTCGTTCATGGAACGAGATTTGTGTACAATGAAATTATGCAGGTGTCGTTCATATAACGAGACTGCAAAGAAGATATTAAATAAATAGTACGTCGTCCATATGACGAGACTGGAATGAAATTATGCAGGTGTCGTTCATATAACGAGACTGCAAAGAAGATATTAAATAAATAGTACGTCGTCCATATGACGAGACTGGAATGAAATTATGCAGGTGTCGTTCATATAACGAGACTGCAAAGAAGTTATTAAATAAATAATAAAATTATGCAGCATACGTAAGCACCATACACACGCACCACACACGGGCATTAAACGGTCAGCATAGACAAGCCCACACACGTAGTCACCACAACATGGCACCACACACGCAGTTACCACAACACTGCACCACTTCAGCACAACACGTCACCACACACGGGCATTACACGGTCAGCATAGACACTTCAGCACACTTCTTCAGCACAACACGTCACACTACGTCAGCACTACACTTCACCACACCACTTCAGCTAAAATTAAAACAACCGAACCGTGTATTACATATGACACGGTAAAGTATTCTCAGACATATATGTAGCGCATGCGCGCACATGAAATAATTATCCATGTACATTTAACGTTAAGCATGCAGCTTATAATTGAACTCAATTATGTTCAGATACAAAATAACTAATGAAACAAAATATAGTACTTCTGATAAAATGGCGCTGCCTAACCTATGTATTTATTCTTTATAATAAATACTAAACATCTAATATGTAAAACAATGAATTATATCATAATACAAATATCAATGAGAACAAAGTTAAATCTATTGTTACCTCTTTTTAGCTGATAGATTGCTCCTTTAAGGATGGAAGCTTTTCCCGACAAGACTGGATCGGGATGTAATTTCTGTCTTATAATTTCGTCCTTATATACCCCTAGCTATGACAGATATGCGCAGCTAGGTACTTTAAACTGCAGGCAATTTCGCACGTGCAGCATGAGCTGAGTGTTCGCTCATTATGTCGAAAAAACTAAAGAGCCCAAAAAATAATAAACTACCCTCGGTAAGGCTGTACGCAGTAACGAAATAGAGACTAGATTTTTTATCACATATACATATTGAACATAGTCGTGTACATTTCCGTGACACTATCTTCTTACAATGTGCTTTTTTAAACTCTTATTAATAGGGCCTCAAGGGAGAATAGTCCTTGATTAATGACTCACCATCTATAAATAAAGCATTAATATTATTATTATTATTATTATTATTATTGTTATTATGTTCCTTTCTTACAAATGCATAGCCCCGAGGGATTGCAGATGGCCGAGAGCTACTTGCTGTCAGGTAAATCTATCCTGGACCGCTGATTAGAGCACTTCCACAACCTTTTCAACACTAGCTGTACAGTCCAGGAGGCATATATAGACCGCATCACACAACAGCCACCAAAGATGGAACTTGGTGAGGCACCAATTGTTCAGTCATATCGCTACGACGTCTGCAGTGTATCATATCCTACCCAGTCATATTATCCTGACACCAGGCCGACCAGTCCTAACTCTAACCTCTTAACGCTAATGGCACCTTAGTACATTTTTTGATGTTTTTTGTTGTTGTTTGTATAACTAAAATGGTAATCAGACCAGTGGCCTCCCGCGTCCGAGGCATACGCTCTAACCATTTAGGATATTGGAGCGGTCGATGTTGGTGTGAAATGAAGAATAAGCAAGTACAAGAGATAAGAATGCCAACTTATTAAACAACTATTTTATCGGCCTATAGTGTTTTAGCATATTAATTCATTTTTTAAAATTACGTTAACAAGCAAAGTAAAATAACAACTATAACGCGTTCTATTCACACACAAAAATAGGAGGACAATTTTGGTTCCAGGTTATTTTACGTATGCGGCATTAAATAGAGAAAGGGCATACTGTTAGTTAAAATATATTTCGTTTCTTAAATACGAATTTTAGATTTTCAAGACCAGACATATATTTAACTATTGTCATTGTATTTATTAACCATTGTTATTGTATCTGTCTGTCTGCCTGTTCATCCATTCACCCACCCATCCATCCATCCATCCATCCAGCTATCTATCTATATAATTCGTTCCCACCCTGCAGTGCTTTGTGATATGTTGAAATTGTAATAATGTAGAACAAGATCAACATTCTAAGTACATGATGTTTGTTCTATAATTTCATGATGTATTGTTATGGTTGTAAATTTGGTGTCCATAGTTTCAGCATGTGGATGAAAAGTTCCTAGTAAATAACAAGAGTAAATCAAGTGTTATCCCACTTAACTTAACACACATCTTTTGTGTTGATAAGGAAGAGAAAATAAACGTGTGGCTGTGTGTCAGAAGCCGAATTAGATGTCGATTTATGATGTATCCCGAATTTCGAACTTTTTACATGTATATAATTATTCTGTTTTAGCATTTTCAAAACGATACAGCTATAAATTAGAGCAATATGTCACTTTTGATTATGTAAACAAGATGTATTCTGGTTATTAGGGGAATATGGTTAAACCTAAAAATAAAAATTCAGAGTAATCCAAATCTTGACTTTGACCACTACCCTAAAAATCTAAATGATGTACGTGTACGCCAAGAAGTCTTAATTGTTCTACGTTTGCATCATCAGGAACAATCCAATAATAAATGGGTGGTTTAACCTGAATAGAAAAATATAACATTAGATAAAATGACATCTTATCTCTCCACTGTGCTGTCAAAAAGCGTTGTACATCCCCCGGAGATGAAGTAGTTGAATGAGACCAGCTCATGAAAGGAGCTTGTAGGATTCGTTGTTGCAGATACATATCTTAAATTCTAAATGTCTCAATATATTCTCTTTATATATGAATCATACAACTAGGAAGTTTTATTTAGTGACCGAACGTAAGTTTTAAGATGACAGTAGTTTACAGAGATCGGTGGGATGGGGCTTGACTATGGATTATGGATTCTAATTAATTTTGGAGTTTTTGGAGATGGCAGTAGTTTACAGAGATCGGTGGGATGGGGCTTGACTATGGATTATGGATTCTAATTAATTTTGGAGTTCTTAAAACTCATGTGTAGCAAATATTAATTATTAATCAATTAAAATCTGAAATTCAGAATAAAAGTGTTATTTGTTAATTTATAGGATATATTAATATTGACATAATTCCTTAATCCATTAATCCATGGATATATATTGAGTTACATAATGATGCATGTTGTACCCAGGACAATGCAGATGTCTTCCTCGTTCTCGTTACCCACGCTATTGAGGGTCATGTCAGGGGACTGTTAAGTACGATAGACTTGTGATAAAATGCCATGAAAATTGTTATGAAGAATAAATAAGAAACAGAAGGTTAGAAACAGGGATGGGGTAGGATAGACGATGAGAAGGAAACATGATAGAAATGCCAAAAATAACTATCAGAGGTGAATTTATTAGACCTCTATGTTTAATTGACCTGACTTGGATTAATTTCTGTATGTCATGTTTAACTCTATTTGCTAGCACACGACAATGCGTTGTATTGACAATACACTTAGGAGGAACACCGCTACGGTGGCCTAGTTGTTAGAGCAGCCGCCTCAGATGCGGGAGGTCATGGGTTCAATCACCAAAGAGTCAAACCAAAGACTTAAACAAATAGTAAAAACAGCTGCCTCGCATGACGTTCAGCGTTAAGAGGTTAGTGTTAGGACTGGTCAACCTGAGGTCATGATAATGTGACTGGGTGGTACATCATGTTACGTGTCTGCGGCATGATGCCCCAGTGCTAGACATAACTATAAACTGTAACAACGCAGATATAGTAGCAATAAATATTAAAATTTGCCATCTTTGTACAATATAGAAATGCAAACGAATGAAGAAATATATTTGGTTTTTATTTACATGTTTATTTCATAATCTTTTGATCTTCCGAAAAAGTCGAGTACTGGTGTGTACGATGATTAACTACTCTATGTTGAGCCTTGTATACATGTGTCTAGGTATTGAATTAATATGTATGTATGTATGTATGTATGTATGTATGTATGTATGTATGTATGTATGTATGTATTTATGTATGTATGTATGTATGTATGTATGTATGAATGTATGTATGCATGCATGCATGCATGCATGCATGCATGCATGTATGTATGACTGACTGACTGACTGACTTTATTTCCTCTTCAATAGAGATTACATCAGATTAATCAAATTCAAGATAATACAAAATCATGAAATACAACAGAAAAGAGTATTAAAAAAAGTAATTATCAATGTAGTTCTTTCTACATGACATATGTTCTTATGCATATATACATATATACATACACACACACACATACACACATATATATATATAAATGTACACACATACACATATATATATATACACACACATACACATACACATATACAAACACATACACACATCTATACATATATATGTGGAACAACATGAAACCATTCTCAAATGAGAAAATATAGCAAAAGGTGACACTCTTATTTTATATGAGACAGAGAGCATTATATCTCCGTGATCTGTCATACATCAAAATTTCGGAATTTGACAACAACAGGATGGCCTTTTGTTTTTGCTTGTTTTTTAAGTTAATTAATTTATTATTTTAGCTTAACTACTTATTATTGATGTTATGTTATGACATGTTGGTTGAGAGTAGGGCATGCATTTTATTGTAAAATGAGGTTATGCCTTTTGCCGTTACCAACGTGAGTTTATCCCATACATCATCGTCGATAAACGACAAGCAATCTACTCTGCTTCCAAGAAGTGTATCCAATAGTATATCGTCTTCTTGATTGAATAAATTAACCCCGTCTCTCACCTCTAAAGTGTCAATCACCCTCTCAAAGAAGAGATTTTGTTCTTCAAGTAGCATTTCACAACCTAAGATAAGATGTTTCGCTCTGTCGTCAGTCTCTTTTCCACAGAGTTTGCATATCATAACTTTTCAAACAGGCATGATATATAGTTTCTCCATTTCAGAGAGAGGCCATAACATAGATGGAAATTTACGCCCAAGAAACAATATACTGTTTGGTTTTAAGTCCAAATTAATGTTTCTGAAGTGAATTAAATCGCTCCTTAGTTCAATATCTGTATTCCAGGTAGATTCTTCGATGTTTTGAATATTATCACTAATATTCCGATTCCAAACAAGTTTACCTTCGGTTTTTATTCTTACTGCATAGTCTAAGAGAACACTTCCTATACCATATTTCTTGAATATTTTGTCAATATCTGCTATAAACCCCGTCTGTGTTAGTGGGTTGGTCAAGTACTGACATAAGCGCAAAATAAAAATCTTTTTCCAGATAAGAGTCCAATCGCCCCTACACAGCCGGTTGAAAAAGCACAATTTCATCTTATCGATGTATGCTTTATTGACCAGAGTCCTAAGGTACTACGCGTTGCCTCTCTGGGCGAATATTTATCGAAAGCTTGCATACGTCGCGCTGCATATCTCTGACATAGCTCAAGTTCTTCTATATTGGTGTTTGTCATATTCGACCATAATTCACATCCATATAGGACTGAGAGTAGAATGATTCTTATCCAGATTTTTATACTTGTTAGAGGGTTGACGAAGTCAACGGTGATAGTTTCATGGGTTTCAGTTTTTCAATACTAGGTTTATCATTTATCGGACAGATTCCATAAACAACCGTGGTTACATGATAGGATCTCTCCTAATACGGTTTGTCAATTCCACTCACAATTCCTGGTTTGGAATCCTGACTCACAGTGACAGTTCTCTTATTTTTTAGAATGGGTTCAAATGTGTCGCGTATAATCCAATTCCCCGTTTCTGAGCAGATAATGAATTTCACTATAAAAAACTACTTTTTCTTGTCTAGATGTGAGATTATCACTGCTACTCTTTCGTCGTTCATGGTAACATCAACACTACCATCAATTCGAAATGTTGACCAACAGTGAGATGCTCCATCGCGCTTGAATTCATTAAAACCATCATGGATCTACCTGTCATGCTTCTATCACCTATTAGACTCTTTGGTACATCAGAGGAGACTATCGAGATTGAATTTAACATTTTTCCAAGGCGTAATTTTCGATAATTTCTCGAACTCCCCTAAATTATAATTAAAACAAGTATTTAAATAAGGAATTTATTATATAATAAATCATTGCAAACTGGCTTATGATAGGATCCGTAACAACTTGTAACAAATCATGCAGAAATTAATTCTGCGGATATAATTTACAAAGAGTACGTCATGGATGTTTTGGGTCCATTTCCTTGCATACGATGTGACGTCGGTGTGCGTGGTAAGTCGCAGTTGTGTCTGAATTGTGGTGGTAAGCGATACAGAGAGCTAAAGCGCTATTATGATAAGAGAACCAAATAATGAATTAGACAAATAGTATTTAGTATATAAATGAACCAAAAATTTCAACCACATGCCGTTATTACCAATTATGAAGCATCTCGTGACGGTATTGTCAGACACCGCAGGCTGAAAAAACCATTTGGTGTTGACAATGGTATGCGATATCTTATACTTAATTATGCAAGGAATAGTCATCTTAATCACATAATCACATATGAGTGTTTCCATGGATTGATTAAAGATCGATTTAACAGATTGGATAATTTACGAGGTATCAGACAGAATACCAAATGTGGTGGGACTGGAAAACACTCAAAAAATGCGAAACCTATAAAATCATTTAATATAGAAAATAACGAAGACAGAGTATTTAAATAAGTAAATGAGGCCGGTAGGTATTTTCATACTTGCGTACCTTCGGTACGAAAAGTAGCAAAGAATATAACTAAATCTGCTTTTTCTAAAAAAATATTTAAAACATAATTCAATTCGTTTGCATCAAAATTATTATTTGTAGTATTAAGGGGAATAATGTGAGCTTTTGTGTATACGGTTTTGAAACAACGATTACTCTTTTGTTGTCAATTATTTCAATGGGATTTTTCGATGACTCATAGCCCGACTGAATGGCTTATTTTGTGTTGGTTTGACTAGAAAATTTATAATTTTTTCTACGATTAATAATTACAGTGAAATCTACGATTGATATACGATCTTTATCTACAATTCGTTATATTCTTAACGACGAATACAGCAGTTTAGCTATATATCGTATTCAAAATGTTAGACTTGTAGATCTCGAATAATAGCGTATTTCTTACCTAGTAGGATCTCGTCCTGGGGCCCATCGTTTGAATCTCGTGACAGACATTATTGTCCATGGTACCGATCGGAATTTTTTTCTATCTAATTGGGTTCACAATTACGCAGCCATATGATATTTGATTAATTGGGTGTTAATGAAGTCTCGTTGAGAATAAACGGCCAGCAGCAACCATCCGAGGATATTTTACTTAATTACGAGCAAAACCAAATAACACGTGTGTGCCATCGTTTGTTGTCATTTATGGGACGCGATACTAATGTAGATACCGGTCTACAAATATCACAATTTGATTTTAGAAAATTATATCCCATCTACAATTTTCGTTGAAACATCTTGACTTAACCAGACAATCCGTCGTTGACATACACTTTCGAGCTCGTGTAACCGCTCCTCCTGCTGGTGGTTATAGAGCAGTTGCTGTCATTCTCAGTGACAAATCAATGCTACTCGAAGGTATTGGTGGATGAATGAGGGTAGTTGATGCACCAGTAGTAAATATGTAATGTAACAATTGGATCAGTCTGTTATTAAATAAAATGTCATATAGTCATGTTAGTGTTACGTTAACTCCTGGTCAAATTAAAAAATTGCTATCGGAATCAGCTAAAAAATGTGGAACCACGATATCGCTGAAGCACAATCAGATGTCTGGTGGTCAGAATAAACTGTCATGGACAGCGCATCAGATAAAACACTTAAATGATGTCATCAAAGATAAAAAAGTTCAGATGACTCTCTCTGCGGCCGCAATTAAGAACATGATAAAATCAGGTGGTATATTCCCACTTTTCGCTGCGTTACCAGCCTTGATTTTGGCAGCGGCCCCAGTGGTAGCAAAAGCTGCCGCGCTGGGAGCCGTTGGTACAGTGGCATGGATGGTACTAAGGAAAGCTACCGGACGGGGATAAAAAAAGAAACGATCATAAAAGGGTCTAAGATTACCAGGAACTCCGTATTCATGGTACATCGGAAAGGGCTTGAGACTAGGAACAGTTTACTAACTCGAGAACCAAGGGTTCTGTCGCCATAACCTATAGTTCTCACGTCAAATTTTGATTTAATCGAACCTACTAAAAAAACTAGCGATAAGAAACTTTAGAGGTGTGTTTTATGCGAGATCAATTACCACAACAACCAAACAACACTGAAACCAGTATCATCTCGATAACAGCACCGGACCTGGAACTCACTGGGCTGCATACGTGATTGATTTGCGTGCAATTGTTTATTTCCATTCATATGGATTAGCAAAGCCTAAAGAGTTTATGCGTTATATAAACCGCTTAAAAACTCATATCTGGTATTTCACGCTACCAACACATAAAATGAATGACCCACCAATATGCGACATAGACGTATTACATGTACTCAACGCTATTTCATCATTGGGAAAACCACCACATAAAACCGTACACGAATTTACGAGTAGTCGCTTTTTAGAGAGATCTTAGAATATAATGATTGATATTTGGGGGAGATCTTTATCAAGTCTAAAAAATGACACCGCGAAAATAACTGCAACCGGTGATGTAAAAAAAAATAATCGAAGATGAAATATCCGAGATGTTAAATCTCGCAAGTGTTGATCCCAATGAAATAGTTTTATTTCAAGATCGTCAGAGTAAATTGAAAACTAGTAATGTTTATCTTGATGATATTTTGACAAAACCACGTGATGCAGTACGAGATACTATCGCATTGTTTGCCGATCAGGGTAAACTCAAACCGGGCGTCCTCATTTCAACTATTGTGGACTCCCAGAAAAAAACTGAATGACCATATAACAAAAGTTGAACGATTACAACAGAGTATAATTGATAATATCGAAATGCTGATAAATAATTTCTTTGGGATTCCTCGTATTCATCCCACATTGACAATCTCAGACATAAAAACCGCTATGTTATAATTAGCAACACTCCAATCTAGGTATGGAGATCATGTTGAGAAGTTTTCAACTTTTCCTAAAAATCTCATTGAGAAATTCTTTGGGGGATCTCAACGTAGTAATATACACGATTCAACACGGATCGTTTACATGGACACCATCCACTAACATATTAAATATCACCGTGGCCGTCAAAGGTATTTCTCAATTAACACTAGTGTCGCCGACTCAATTTAATATTGCATCAACGAGTTCATCTCGGGTCAACAATATGATATGACCGATCATCGACAAAGGAACAAATGAATGATTCACAATATTATCCACTGGTAATAATTTGACTAGGGTTTCAGTAACATGGTATGTGGAATTCGTAGCGGATTTAAGTAAACAACCGAATTGAATTCACTAACGAATTTAACACTAGCAAATTTAATGTCAGCAATTTGAAATCTATTATAATAAATAAAATGTCATTCTTGGCAACGTCACAGCCGTATCGTTATGATCAGGTCAGAGAATTTCAAACTAAACTCAAAACACTCACTGAATACCAATGAAGAATTACCGCAGTTGATGTTACAGTGTACTTGGTATCAGGTGTAATCACCGGAGCCGGTATCATACTCTCCTCGTTGAAAATTATTGCCCCGATAGCTGTTCTAATTTGTATATCAGCGAGGACAACAATCGCGGGAATTATTTCAATAATAACAAAATAAATATCATGCAGCCAGCGTAAACTGCAAGATTATGTAGTTAAGTTCCGTGCTGTGTTAACCGCATACTCTCAATTATCCTCGATGGTATTGTCATCATTCAATGACACATTAATATCCGATAGTGAGTTATCAGCAATGGTAGGTGTTTATGATTCCGCGATGTCAAAATTAGAAAAACAACATGAATATAATAACAATGGCAACATCACAAGAACTACTTTAACGGATAGCGGAAAATTCCACCCCAGTGAAAACCAGCATGATATCAATAAACTCAACGAATCCTGAATTCAGTATCAATCTTCCTACTGCGGTTTCCATGAAGGAAATAGCACTAGCAAAACTACGAGTATAACATAGTTAGCCAAATATTAGATCAGTACCATTCGGTGGTCAGCAACCGATTAATTCCCCATGTGTTTGCGAGTAAGAATAAACAAGACGAGACTCCTGACTGGAACGTTGTTTCGCTACCATCTGGGTCATACCAACTCGAACAGATCAATAATGAATTACAACGCAGAATAAAATCCATTACTGGAAAAGAATCAAAAGTCGCTATAACAGTTCAAGAACCAACACTACCATCAGCCATTGAGAGAAACTCACCCGGATATGTCGTAGATATATATCAGAGCTCAATCAGAACCATGCTAGGATGGCCGGAAATCCCACCTCGGACATCTTATCAAATACCACCAGAACCACAGAAGTCTGATTATGTCACAGATGTACAATTATACCACAAAATTGCTCCATAATATCGACATTTTTTGCCTGGTATAACAAATGCAAAATTAACTGATAGATTCACATTTCTCAATAACAATACCATGCAATGGAAATTTGGTTTTGAGAAAACTCCTGATTCATCCATTGCAATTGTATTCACTCTAAATAACGTCATTGATTATTTGAAAGAGATGAATCAATTACATAAAACACAACTAGAGAGACTACGACAGGGTTTCCAAGAGCATATATCTGATATAACAAGAACACGTGATGAGATTATAGCACATATTAGGATATTAAATCAGCTTGTATCAACAAACGAATAATTAATGACAAGAACGGAGATAAACAAAAATTCCTACGCAGTTACAGTATCAAAGAAACTGATTTGCTCGAGTTCAAATTTCCTGGGTATAATGCAAATGAACTAAACAAATATGTTAATTATCTCCTCGATGAGTATTTCCTACAAATACTCGCTGAATAGAAATAAATAACACGCACACAAACAACAATCCTCAAACATAATGACCCAGATGGTGGTGGGCGACATATCACTCCTCAAAACGTCAATATATCCTCGGTGATTGCAGTGAATTTTAAATGTGATGTTATCGAAGGAAGTTACCAAATAAATGTCAAAAGATCACATCAAGCCCAACAAGGGTATATTTTATACTCATTTGCACCAACAGCTCCTCCAGGGTTTCTAATCATTGAAGATCCAACTAATCCACCCTATGTGCAATGTCATAATGATTCATTAAAGAGAATTAATTTCAAACTCACTGACCAGTTCAATAATCTAATTGATTTACGAGGTGACGTTTTACAAATTAGTGTTTTTGTGAAATCCTAAAGAATTTTCGTCTTAAGACTTTCATCGTAAAAAAGATTTTACCCCCATAGTAGCAGAGAGAGCGTGACAACGACTTTGAATATCCAAAGGAAATTTTTATTTTTATTTTGGAGGAAGCCTTGGTTTACCAAATAAATGCTTGTATAAAGTTGTCCGATTCACCCTTTCCTCTTCTGTTATGGGGGTAAAAGTCTTTTTACAATTTTGGAGGAAGACTTGGTTTGCCAAATAGACGCTTCTATAAAGTTGTCCGATTCGCCCTCTCTGCTGCTCGTACAACAATCTTGTTACAGTTGATGTTTCTTTGACTAATACAAAAATATCTAGTTACAGTTGTTGTCACTTTGACTAGCACATAAATCTGGTTAAAGTTTTTAGTACCTTGATTAGTACAACAATCTGGGTACAGTTGTTGATAGTTTGACTAGTACATAAATCTTCTTACATTTTTTGTTAGTTTGATTAGTACATACATCTAGTAACCGTTCTTAATAGTTTGACTAGTACATAATTCTGGATACAGTTGAATGTACTTTGACTTGTACATAAGTCTGGTTACAGTTGTTGGTGCTTTGACCAGTACAAATATCTGGTTACATTGGATGTTGGTTACAGTTGTTGTTAGTTTGACTACCGGTATTAGTTCAATCTGGTTAGAATCATTGGTAATTTGTATAACAAGTATATAAAAGCGTTTATATTGATATCTTGATATTTTGACTAGTGCATTAAACTAGCTACAGTGGTTGATAGTTTAAAAAATACATAAATCTGGTTTGCTCAACCAATTGATGATCGATTATAATTGATAATCTGAACAACACTATTTCGAGGTATGTCATACACTATTCATTCCCTTTTGTTATTTAACACCATTGAGATTAATGGGTGAAATGTGGTAAATGTGTACATCATATCTTCGAAGTATGTCATATACCACATAGTAACACCTATCTTTATCAAGGTTAATGTTTTCTATCTTGCGTTCCCTTTCACTCAATTTTAAAACTCATTTGTGACAAGAAGATGTGTTGTATACAACATTGTAAATGCTATTTTCAAGGTCAAGATCAATTTTTTATCTAAATTTCTCATTCAATCATTCAATCATTAACTTCTAAGCCTATTTGATATTTAAACTTGGTATACCTATAGATTTTGCCCGGGAAGTCTGTTGTGCAGAACCGCAATCTTCAAGGTCAAAGTTACGATTCAATATTTCATGTTATTTTTAGTTTTTTATGCACTTTATAGTTCTTTGAGATGAAGTGATGCAACTTGATATACTTATGTCATCATTAGCAGGTGTTTTGTGTATCTCACCATCGGACTGTTATTTTCAAGGTCAATGTCATGGTGTTATACGTTGATATTTTAGGGGATTATACTTTCTTTTATCATTAAAGTTTTTAGCCATTTGAGAAGACAGGAAGAACTATGGTATAATTATATTCCATCACTAAGACAATATTTTGCATACCAAATTAGGGCTGTGTCACCGAGATTAAAATCAACGTACAATATTTAGGGTTAATGTTTTGGCTTTCTATCGTAAAAGGTGTTTGAGGTACAGATATACTTAAAGTATTGTTGTATCTCATGTATCACAGTCAATGTCATTGAAACTGATTTAAATTTTCTTCATTTTCTTCAAATGATCTTTAAATGAAACGTATTACTCTGCTGTTTGCCCAGTAACTTTACAACTCAGTGTTAAAGATCATAGTCTGATATCTCTACTCTCGCCTTTACTAAATGTCGCGAAATCTCAATAACGAAATGAAAGGCGCAATATCCATAACATTTATTTCCTCTTTCCTCCCCTTCTCAAATGCGAAACAATATTCTGTTTCACACACACTAAAACCAAACGAATTACAACCCATGACAGAACTATTTACACATATCCCAAACGGCTGCCATCAGAAATTTTCTTGTTACAAGCACAGGGGTATTCACTTGATCGAGCGGTGTCAAAACCCTGGCGCGATTCACGCTGGAAGTCATATGTTTTTCCCAAATTTCCAAAGACTTCCATCCAACTTGCGTTGTAAAATGGAAAGAAAGACGTATCTGCTATAATTATTAATCTTTGCAGTAATCAATGGGCGACCCAGAGGAGACAACTTGCCCAAGAGTCCATTAACCGCACTTTAGCATGGTTTTTCCTCATTATAATCCTATTTCCGTACCGCAAGCCTGTCATGCCGTAGAAATTCCACTAGTATTCCCTTACTAACTGGGAAATATTTAACTGCGCGACCCTAGGCCAGTCAATCCACAGAATTTCCGGCGTATCACGCTCATATACATACGCCCATTTTCCACTATGGCCACATAAACGGCACCTACCAAATTCCAACTTATTGATTCCATTCTATAATTTACTGATTTCCAACCATAAATGCTGCCTTTTCAATCACAATACTTGTATATACCGCGGAATTTTAATATGGACTATGTTACAAAAAGGGACAGTCATTCGGCTTGTACCCAAAATCACTACTAACGACCCAAGCATGGTTCAAATTCACTAACACTTACTCCAAATTTATTACAGATTGTTAGAATGTTTGCATTATATGATTCTTCTATGGAATCGCATAAAAATTCTATGAGTGTTAAAACTGGATCTTGTAAAATATATCTTCAGTAGATGTTGGCATTCACTGTATTATCAGGGTTATATGATAGCATTGTCAAATAACTGCTGTATTTTGTAAAACAAATCTAAGGTAAACGTAGTGATTCACAAAGAATTCTCAGACATTGGCTTCAAAACCACTTTATAATCTAAGTTCCAAATGTAGAAAATTCTTGATGAGGTAAAGTTTCATTGGAAATAGAATACTGCAAAACACGGGTAGGGTATTCCAAAGAAAGGCTATGCTGAGTTAAGTTATGCCCTATTATGGCTAAACTAACGCCTCCCAGAATAATGATTACTGTATGTATCCCCACTTTCACATCTTGGTCAAGACCTGCTGTCCCTCAGACTAATATTCTTGACTTTCTTATTCAAGGTAACAAGAATGTAATTAGTTTCAGTTAGATATATTTCTGAGGTCCATAATGCATTAAGGAATTACATGTTTAAAATATTTGTCATCTACCTCTAAAGAACTTGTTGCATGTTATTATTATTTTTATTATTATTATTATTATTATTATTATTATTATTATTATTATTATTATTTTTATTATTATTATTATTATTATTATTATTATTATTATTATTATTATTATTATTATAACTAGTAGTAGTATTAAAGTTATAATTATTAATTGTTAGTATTGTTAGTTTTATTATTATTATTATTATTATTATTATTTTTATTATTATTATTATTATTATTATTATTATTATTATTTTTATTATTATTATTATTATTATTATTATTATTATTATTATTATTATTTTTATTATTATTATTTTTATTATTATTATTATTATTATTATTATTATTTTTATTATTATTATTATTATTCTTATTATTATTATTATTATTATTATTATTATTATTATTATTATTATTATTATTTTTATTATTATTATTATTATTATTTTTATTATTATTATTATTATTATTATTATTATTATTATTATTATTATTATTATTATTATTATTATTATTTTTATTATTATTATTATTATTATTATTATTATTATTATTTTTATTATTATTATTATTATTATTATTATTATTATTATTAATTATTATTATTTTTATTATTATTATTATTATTATTATTTTTATTATTATTATTATTATTATTATTATTATTATTATTATTATAACTAGTAGTAGTATTAAAGTTATAATTATTAATTGTTAGTATTGTTAGTTTTATTGTTGTTTTACCTCTTCTTCTTCTTCTTCTTTTTATTATTATTATTATTATTATTATTATTATTATTATTATTAATAGTATTATTATTAATAGTAGTAGTAGTATTAATTTTTAAATATAGCGTGTCTCGGATGGTTTTAATTCAATGATAACTTGTGTTAAATTATAATATTAAGTTTAGTTTTTCTATAAATGGTTTGCTACAAATTTGTTTTAAAAATAAAATGCCTTTGAAATTACAGGAAGTAATAATCTAGTTTTTAGAATAAAGATTTATTAAAATACTTTGATTGAAAATAACTTGATATTAGTTTGTAATATTTTATTCTTGAACATTTTTGCACTATTGGCAATTTATTTTGGCAATTTGTTTGGCTTGATATCTTTCTATATATATATATATAGAGAGTGTATTATTGATTAATTTTAGTAAAGAATTGCTCTTAAGTAGACTTCGGATTATTGACATCCTTTTTCCAGGTCGATCCCAGTACTTCTTTA
Organism: Unio delphinus; assembly: GCA_029339505.1. NCBI lineage: Eukaryota > Metazoa > Mollusca > Bivalvia > Unionida > Unionidae > Unio > Unio delphinus. The sequence goes on from JAQISU010000119.1 coordinate 2,503,864, forward strand.
GCGATGCAACATCTACATTGACAGAGTTACACCATGCGCTAAAGGAGTCCAGAAAGATCTATATGTATGTATGTCTGTCAATCTAAGAGCCGTCCCATCAATAATGGACTTTTCTCAATAAACGGAACATAATAACGAGTTAACAGAGACCCATTAACATGTCATTTTTAATACATTCATGAGAAAAACAGAATAACTGTGAATATTTACAAAATATGTGCAGCAACCACATAAGCAATGATCATAGTTGCAAAAGTAACAGAAATGTCACATGAACATGCCATCTCTCTCTCTCTCTCTCTCTCTCTCTCTCTCTCTCTCTCTCTCTCTCTCTCTCTCTCTCCTCCTCCGCTGGCTTCACTCGTTTTATGTCACAATGCTGCACACACATGTATGCACTTTACGACCTGGCACCTCGTCGTGGCAGAACATCACTTCACCAAGATTAGTAGTACAGACTGTTGTGCTTGAAATTATGTGGTCATCACTGGAACCAAACTTTCCGTTCTTAATAGCATTTATATTATTTTGGTAACGGGATCTCAGGATAGCAATGACAGCATTGTTCAAAATAACGACCCGATTGTGATTAAATCTGCACTTGTAAAATACAATGCATGCTGCATCTAGAATGCTCAAAGCCTCATTCTAGTTATATATGATACTCATAAAATGTGTCCAGATTATTTAAGTGTGAATAATAACAAGCAGCAAGGAGGGCGAACCGACCGAAACTATTTCAGACAAAAATCAGAAGAAAACCCAAACTATTTCAGTAGAATACTAAAGGATTTCAACCTATGGAGACAAAGTCTACAGACAGACCCGGCGCCGATTGCGCTGCGAAGACAAATTGTTTTGGCGTTTTGGTAAAAAGTCTTTACGATGAAAGTCTTAGACGAAATTCCTTTATGATTTCACAAAGAAACTAATTTGTAAAATCTCTCCTCGTAAATCAAACAGATTATTGGACTGGTCAGTGAGTTTAAAATTAAATCTCGTCAATGAATCATTATGACATCGCATATAATCCGGATTAGTTGGATCTTCAATTATTAAAAATCCGGGTGGAGCCGTTGGTGCAAATGAGTATAAAATATACCCCTGTTGGGCTTGATTTGATCTTTCGATATTTATTTGGTAGCTTCCATCAATAACATCACACACTAAATTTACTGCAATCACCGAGGATATATTCACATTCTGAGGAGCAATAAGTCGCCCACCACCATCTGGGTCATTATTATGTTTGAGGTTAGTTGTTTGTGGTTGTGTTATTTTCTTCCATGCGGTAAGTATCATAGAAAAGTTTTCCGAGATAAGATCATGAACGGATTGTTTTAGTTCGTTTGCGTTATAACCAGGAAACTTGAAATTCGGTTGATCGGCTTCTGTTATATTGTATACAGTTAGGAAATTTCGTTTAGAGTAATTCATGTTGTCATCGCTATGACCAATTATTACTTGAATTACTCGCTGGTTGATATATTCCATGTCGGATACAAGTTGATTTAATATTTCAATTCGTTTAATGATTTTTCTCCAATTAGACTCATGGAAAGCCTGGTGTAGTCGCTGTAGTTGTTGACTGTGTTCTTGAATGATCTCTCTAGCATTCAATAATTCTATTATGGTAAACACTTATATATGCAATTGATTCTGGAGTCTGTCTAACCTTAAATCTCCAAAAGGCGGAATCCTGATCAACGAAGTTAAAATAACTACCCGGCAGTGTTGAATGTTTTATATCGAGGAGGTGTTCTTTATATGACGGGGTAATTTCATGGTATGATTGTTGATCTGTGGTATAATAAGACTTTTTAGACTTTTTAGGTTCACGTGGAGGTGGGTTTTCAGGCCATCCAAGTATTGTTCTTAGAGAACTCTGATAGATGTCTACGGCATACCTGGGTGAGTTTATTTCATTTGTGGTTGATAGTGTTGGTTCATAAACTGCTATTGCGATTTTTGATTCTTTTCCCGTAATGGATTTTATTCTACGCTGTAATTCGTTATTGAATGATGAGATCAATTTGGTAAGACCCAGATGGTAATGAAACTACATTTCAGTCTGGAGTCCCGTCTGGTTTATTTTTACTCGCAAACACCAGGGAATTTTTTAGTTGTTGACCACCGAATGGTTTTGATCTCATATTTGGCCAACTTTGGTATACTCGTAATTTTGCTAGTGCTATTTCCTTCACCGAAATCGCAGTAAGGAAATCGACACTGAATTCAGGATCCGTTGAGGTTATTGATATCATGGTGGTTTTAACCGGGGTTGTATTTTCCACTATTCGTTCAAGTAGTTCTTGCGATGTTGCCATTATATTCCTGTTGTTTTTCTAATTTTGACATCGCGAAATCATAAACACGTACCATCGCGGAAAACTCACCATCGGATATTAATGTGATATAGAGCGAGGACAAATATCATCGAGGATAATAGGGAGTAAGCGGTTGACACAACATGAAACTTAAATAAGTAATCCTGTAGTTTACGCTGGCTACATGATAATATTAGTTTGGTATTAATGAAATTGTTCCCGCAATTGTTGTCGCCGCTGATATAAAAACTGGAAAAGCTATCGGGGCAACCATTGTCACTGAAGAGAGTATAATACCGGCTCCGGTTATTACACCTGATACCGAGTACACAGTAACGTCAACTGAGGTAATTCTTCGTCGGTATTTTTTTATTTTTACTTGGTACTCCTCAGTGAGTGTTTTGAGTTTAGTTTGAAATTATATGACTTGATCATAGTGGCACTGCTGTGACGACAACGATAATGAAATCATTGGTGATATTGTTGTTGATGACATTTTATTTATTACAATAGATTTCAATTAAGTTGTTTACTCGAATCTGCTACAAATTCCCCATACCATGTTATTGAAACCCTAGCCCAATTATTATCGGTGGATGTTATTGTGAATCGTTCAGTTGTCCCCTTGTCGATGATCGTTGATATCATATTGTTGACCCCAGATGAACTCGCTGATGAATATATTATTTTGTGGCGTCCACGCAAATGATCCGTGTTGAATCGTATATATCGAGTTTATATTTTTCACATGAGGAATTTAGATTTTATCTAATAGGTTTACCATCGCATGAAAATCATCTCTGATGGCATCAAGAGTCTCTTTGATATCATTGATGGATTTTCTTATATCTGAGAGTTTTATATTGAGTTTATCTAATGAGACTCCGCCAAAGTATTTCTCAATGAGAATTTTACGAAAAGTTAAAAACTTCTCAACATGATCTTCTTACCCAGATTGTAATGCTGCTAAATCTAACATAGAGTTTTTATCTCTTTAAGCTTCGGTATGGTCACCGGTGGATTTCCAAAGAAACTTAATATCGGTGCATCAATCTTGTCAATTATATTTATTTGTAATTCAGAAAACTGATTAAATTTAGTTATATGCTCAATATATTCATCGCTTAGTTTTATTAATGGTTCTAAATTGTTAATTCTATCCATGATAGTTGAAACGAGGACACTAGGTTTGAACCTAGTCTGATCGGAAAATACCGCGATGGTATTTTCAGCTGCGTCACGGATTTTAACTAAAGTATCATCAAGGAAAACATTACTCGTTTTCAATCTCCCCTGACGGTCTTGAAATACAACTATTTCATTGGGATCAACACTTGCGAGGTTTAGCATCTCGGATATTTCATCTTTGACTATTTGTTGTTTTTTTTCAGGCTTGATAGAGATCTTCCCCACATATCAATCATTATACTCTATGATCTCTCTAAAAAGCGATTGCTCGTATATTCGTGTACGGTTTTATGGGGTGGTTTAACTGATGATGAACTAGCGTCGAGGACATTTAATACTTCTATGCCGCATATTAGTGGGTCATTCATTTTCTGTGTTGGTAGCGTGGAATACCAACGAGGGGTGTTTAATTGTTGTATATAACGCATAAAATCTTTAGGCGGCGCTAACCCATATGAATCGAAATAAACAATCACACGCGGATCAATAACGTATGCAACCCAGCGAGTTCCGGGTCCGGTGCTGTTATCGAGATTAATGATACCGGTTTCAGCGTTGTTTGGTTGTTGTGGTAATTGATCTTGATTTGTCACCGAGTATGATTGCAATTGCTCTGTATCTACCACCAACAGCAGGAAGTCGTGTTACACGAGCTCGGAAGTGTATATAAACGACGGACTGTCTTGTTAAGTCAAGATGTTCCAGCGAAAAGTAGTAGATGGGATATAGGTTTTTAAAATCCAATTTTAATATTTGCAATCCGGTGTCTACATTATGATCGCGTCCGATAAATGTCAGCAGCAGATGATACGCGCGTGCTATTTGGTTTGTTCGTAATTAAGTAAAATATTTTCGGATGGTTCATGTTTGCCCTTTATCCTCAACGATACTTCATTAACACCCAATTGATCAAATATCATATGGCTGCGTAATTGTGAATCAACTCACTTCATATCCTGTAACGAAACAAATATGTGCCTCGGTGCAGCAACACCTTGTTTTGATGTCAGGTGCCATGTAAATACACCATTAACAGAGGATTGCATAATATCCGTTGTTGTTGCAAGCCATAATATCAACGATATTCCTCCATAATCCATACATGATAGTATTTTTTCTTCTGCGGTGATTGATGGAGTCATTACTGGCATCCACAGTGATAGTTTTGTTTTATTTACTTTACCACGGTCAGCATATGGTTTTGCAGGATCTGCTGTAATCCTCCAGATTGCATAAGTATCATCACCTTTTCGCACGAGTACTACTGTACGCTTCGCTTAATCGATAACTTTTCTAACATTTCTAAAAAATCCGAAAATATGAGATAGTGGAATCACACATGAAAATAGTCTACGCCGTCCTTCCAACATTGATAAGCTTGTTACAAACCCTAGGTTGTAACTAGGATCATTATTTATAATCATATTCTCAACATCAATATCAGCAGAACCAGCATTATTTTTTGGTCGTCTTATACTATATGAAGCCTGTCCAGCGTGGTCATTAAAATCCTTAGCGAACATCATATATGGACCTGCTGATTTTGTAAAATCATCGGAGTATCTTGCTAACCACACTATTGTTGTGGCAACATCAACATCGCGTTCTATGGATTGAATCTATGTTATCAATCATATATCTAGCACTCTCAAATAGCGCCATAATACCATTGTTGACAAATCCAACTTTGGCGGTTAGGTCATATGGTGCTGGTACAGCAGGAGTATTAGAAGCTGTCACTAGTTCTCATTCTATTTCCATAAACTCTCTAGCAGGTAGAAAGTTTTTGCTGGTATCATGGACCTGAAGTTCGATTCTTGATAGACTATCTGGTTGTATTGCATTATAGGAATAATAGTGATAATCGCGTACTGAATCATCCTTGTGCACTGGGGCATCTAAATCAAACGCTGTGTCAGGGGACGATTTGAACATTTTTGTTATATATTTCTTGATCTAAATCGCGATCTCGCTCGTGATTTTAAACCCCTTCCCGCTATCATATTTGCAGTAATATTTCCCTGAGTGTCATATCCTTCACTGTTCAGTGATGCTACCTTTTGATCCACTGCGTTATTTATTATTTTGCTAATACTCTCGGACATAATCTCCGTAGATGGTAGTGGACCCGATGACTTCGTCATTGTTGGTTTATTTCGTCGTCGAACTAACGCTACTAGTTTTTCTTTGGCCGCGGGAAATGCTTTCCCAGCAACATCACCAACAGCGCTTCACTGCGTTGAGTTGTAATTGTATAATGCGTTGGTGTTGCTCGGATAAGGATCCTCGCCAATTTACCATATACAGAAAAAATAGCAGCCTTGGTTATAAAGAGATAATGTGATGTTGACTTGTAAAGAGTTTAACAGACGTAGAGGTGCTAGTTAAGACCACACGGTGGTAATTGAGTATCCTCGGGTATCATTTGTAATTGTTCACGAGTAAATTCCGCTGAGGAGCAGTTGAATCCAATCTACAGATTGCTGGTCTACCCGTGGATCTCGGTATGCTAGATATTTTATGTGCAGTGACACTCCAAATAGGATCAGTAGCTCTTTTTTACCACCTTCGAGCTCTCCTGGTTCACATAAATATCTCACAATGACATTGCCGAGTATTGGTTGTTTTGAAAAATCATTTTGTGGTTTTACGGGTATATACTTCTTTTTAATCGCGTTATTAGGTTTCATATTAATAGTTCAAGTAATCTCATTATTTAGAGCGGTAATTACACCGGGTAATCTCTTGACTCATTCACGGGATAGTTTATTCTGAATAAACTACTTTGCGTGTTAACATCCAAATAACCGCTCAGCAAGTATCCGATTAAATCGTTCAACAATTGCCTGATCGCAATGTAGTGCAGTATGTCCTCGTCTGATGGTGACATTATGATGCTTCATTGTTGATAACACTGCACCCTGAAAATACTTCTCAGGATCAACTTGTAATAGATTTGTCCACTGCAGAGGACCCCGCCGATAAATCCTTTCAAACTCAGAATCTACTTCAGTTGATGACTTTGTCTTTAATGACTCTGCTTTTTTGTATCTACTCGCAACATCAAGTACGGTTAGTGCATACTTGTAAACACCATTGTACGGCAGAAATAATATATCAGCTTGATGAACCTCATTAGGGACGATGACATCAAAATATGAGAAGTTAATTTGTTTAGGCGGTTGTAGGTAAATCTGCCATATCGCAGCCTGTTTGGATAACCAATCCGCTGCAGTGGTATATATTACCTTTCCTGTGCTAGCGAGTTTCCTGATTGCTGATTTACCCCTCCACTATCCTCTTGTGGAATAATAAATAGATTCCATGATGTTATTAATTACCAGCACCAGCATTAATTTACTTTTCATCGCCGATTTTATCAACCATGAATCTAATATTTCTTTGAAGGATTTATGAGTGATATAGTTCAACGCATGAATCAGTTTCACATCTGCGATATGTCTCTGTTGCAGATTACCGCTTTTATAAGCAACATCATGAGCATGACACGATTTATCAATAGTTTTTTAGGTTTTCTCCGGATCGGGGGTGGTTTTTTGCCATACAGTTTGATGTCAAGTCTGGTCCCTGGTCCACAATAACTATACCAGGGGTGTTTTTCTCCCGGATATTTTGTCCATGGTGTTCCTGGTAGTTTTACTAGTTTGGCTGCAATATCATTTCCCTTTTTTTAACAAACCTAATATTTTTACACCACATCGTTCACAATTGCCAGTGGTAGGTTCTGTCATTTTTAGTTGTATTAGGTGTTGGGTCAATTGTTGTTGTACGCGTCGTACATTTCACACAATATAGGTCCACAATTTATTTGTAATAACATGAATGTAATTGATTTTTCGGCAACTAAAACACGCGAACCAGTTAAGCAGCATGCAGCGCTATCAAATTCTATTCGTATGATTATAATCGGACCATCTGGCAGTGGCAAGACACAGTTCTTACTTAATTTCATAACAAGATGGATGAAATGGGACAAGTTGTATTTGGTAGCCCCGAGTGTAGACGATCGGCGATGTTACGAGGTGTTATAGGATTTTAACGGGAAAGCAAAATCGGAAATCGATGAGGATATTATTGAGCTTATAACCGATATCGAGGAAGCACCGAGCATTGATATTATTGATGGAAGTATTAACAATTTAGTCGTATTTGATGATGCGATGCGAGACAATCTAAAGAATCCCGCTAGGATATTTTCCAGAGATAGACATAAAAATACTGATGTGATATAGGTCACTCAGAGATATACACAAATATCAAAATAGATCAGAGATAACTGCAATATTCTTGCTGTATTTGATGGAGTTTACACGCATACACTATGAAATATTTGGCAAACTTGGTGCGGCGGTGATATGGATTATAATCTCTTTAGAAATTTCTTTAGTCACGCTCAGTCAATCCCACATGGACTTCTAACGATAAATGTGCAAGACCCTAGATCAAGATATCGCATTGGATATTCGGTTGAAACAATTTGTCTCCGCAGCGCCATCAGCGTCGGTTTAATTTACAACGGAAGCTCTGTCTGTCTGGAGACTTTGTCTCCGTAGCGTGTGAAACCGAAACCATTCATCTATCTCTTTTGTTTTGTCTAAAATAGTTCGGTTTGAATTAGTTTTGGTTGAAATCGTTTAAGATTTTACTGAAATTGTTTCGGTTTTTTACTGATTTGTGTCTGAAATAGTTTCGGTCTGTTCGCCCTCCTTGCTGCTTAACAACAACAACATCAAAACAAAAAAAAACAATTTCAAAGAACAGAAATAATGGGGGGGGTGTTTGAGTTTGTTTGTGTCTGTGTGTGTGTGTGCGTGTGTGTGTGTGTGTGTGTGTGTGTGTTTGTGTGTGTGTGTGTGTGTGTGACATGGTTTTTGTAACGTAGCTTTACCAATTGTTCAGTCATATCGCAACGACGTCTGCAGTGTATCATATCCTACCCAGTCATATTATCATGACACCGACCAGTCCTAAGTCTAACCTCTTAATGCTAAGGGCACCTTAGTACCTTTTTGCTTTTTTTGTTGTTAGTATGACTCAAATGGAGATCAAACCAGTGACCTCCCAAGTCCGAGTCGGACGCTCTAACCATTTAGGCCATTGGAGCGGTTGATGTTGGTGTGAAATGTAGTATAAACAAGTACAACAGATATGAATGCCAAAAACGAACTGGCATATTATATCAAATTATTCGACCGGTGTAGGGTTCTGTTTCTTTTTCGAAACACTCTATTTTATTTATTTGCTTTATTAAATCCATTGTATTACAATTGCAAACCAAATTTTATAACACCTCACAATGACGTTCTGTTGACAACACTCTTGTATACAAAAGCGTATACTGTGCATTATTTCACATACTACATTAAACATAGACAAAGATTTGCAGTTAATTTCGACTGACTTCTTTCTTTAATGCTAATTAATTATCTTATTGAAAACAAACGTATGCAGGCACGTGCCGTGATTAACCCCCAATGTAAACCTAGAATATCTTCATTAAGTAATTTAGTAATATAATAAATGATAGAAAAAAGACCTTTAAGTTATTAACCGATCATGAATGTCACGTTGGAAGTGGTTTACACAGATCCGCTGGGAAGGGGGGGGGGGGGGGGGGCGAGTGGTCGAGTGGTCGAGTGGTCTAAAGCGCTCTCCGTTATTGATCACTGCTATCTCACCTCTGTCTGCGTGGGTTCGATTCTAATATTCGGCTAATGTAGTTATGTGACAAAGCTTGACAGTAGCTTCTAGTGGGTCGTTGGTTCTATCCTGGGGGTTTCCCGGGTTCTTCCTCCACCAGTAATACTGGCCGCCATGTATAGCCTATCGTGTGCTGAAAAATGGCGTTAAAACCTACAACAACAACAACAACAAAGATCGGCTAGAAAGGAGTTGACTATCGACAATTTCCAACACAATGGATTGTAACTTATTATGGAGTTTTGAGAAGCGACATAAGTTAGAAATTGTTTTTATTGAAAAATACGGTTAGTTAAAATGTAAAATGCGGAATTAAAGTGTTATTTGTAATGTATATTATACATTAATTTGACAACATCTCTTAATCTCCGGGTAAATATCGAGCTACCTGACGAATCACGTTTATACCAGGATAATGCAGATCTCCTCCTAGTTCTCGTTATCCACACTATTGACGGTTAGGTCAGGTCACGTTATTTAAATTCGATACATGTGATAGAATGTGTTGAGATGTTTCGTTTGACCAATAAATAACAGTTATAAAGATAGAAAAGGGGGAGGGGTGCAAGAGCAAAGGGTAAAATGATAAGAATCAACCCCCCCCCAAAAAAACAATCAGTGTTTAACTTATTAAACAACTGACTTATCGGCATATAGTGATTTAGCATATTAATTGTTTTCTTTTAAACTACGTTAACAAGCAAAGTAAAATAACAATTATAACGCGTTCTATTCACACATCAAAATAGGAGGACAGTTTTGGTTCCAGGTTTTTTTAAAAAATATGCGGACGTAAATATAGAAATTCCATACTGTTAGTTAAAATATATTTCGTTTGTTTTGTAAGAAATTCAGATTTTCAAGACAGACATATTTAACTATTGTCATTGTATTCATTAACAATAGTTATTGTATCTATCTATCTATATATCTGTCTGTATGTCCGTACATCCACCTATGTATGTATGTATGTATGTATGTATGTATGTATGTATGTATGTATGTATGTATGTATGTATGTATGTATGTATGTATGTATGTATGTATGTATGTATGTATGTATGCATGCATGTATGCATGTGTGTATGTATGGGTTTTTATGGTTTATCGTCATTTTTCAGCACAATATCGGCTTTACATGGCGGCCAGTATTAATGGTGGACGAAGAATCCGGAAAACCCCGCAAAGAAACACCGAACACGAGAAGCTATTAGCAAGCTTTCTATCTTAACCACATTAACCGAATCCGACACTCGAACCCACCCAGTGGTGAGAAGGCAGTGATCCGTAACGGACAGCTCTTTAGACCACTCGGAGCCCCCTGTATGTATGTATATATTGTTAAGTATAATTAGTATAATTGATTAAAGTCATTTATTTTTATTTTAATTGACATTTTAAGTTTAAGATTCATTCATTGGGAGATATTGTTTTAAAAAGTGGGATGACCTTTACTCTACAAAAAAACACCAGATGTTGCCCTCATTTCTGACCTAACTTCAGAGTTGTAAACAAACTTTTAAAATGGTTGGTTGATTCCAAGGACATTATTGAGCTTTGTTATAAACATCTTTCTATTTTTAGTTCTTGAGAGTAAAAATAACTGATTCTCATATGGGTCATACGGTGTGCAAGAGATTGTTTGAACGTAAATTTGTTCTAAAGAATCTGGAAGATCATGTGACCCCTTCCTTGTTTACGTAAAAACAGGTATATAAATTATGATTTCGAGCGAACTATTTAGTAGAAGTTGGGCTGTTAGAATATTAAGTTGTGTTGTTTTGAGTTATTTTAAATTACCTTGTACTGGAAATTGTTACAACTCGTTTGGATCAAGAGGATTTATTTTGTTTTTTATCTGGAAAACAATTATGCTCATTTAATTTCATAATACCATCACGTGACATCGTCTTCCATCTTGTATACTTCAATAAGATTCGAACTGGGAATTATTAGGACATGTTATTGCCAGTACTTTTGCAATTTCACTAGTGGATTATATTTTGAATTATTTTTGGAATTGATTCTTAAAACCGTACGTTTATTTTTCTTTTCTGGAAAATATTTGTGCTCAATAAATTGATTATTAAGTTTTACAAACTTGTTATTTTCACTCTTTCAATGTTACTGTTTATTCGAGCCTAAGCACATAACAAGTTATTGAAAGTGAAACTTCTCTCTAATGAAGATACTAAGATCAATCTTCTTGATTATGTTTCTGATTTTAGATACAAGTTGTCAAAGGCTTGTGAGGTCGCAAGAGCAAATCTGCACTCTGCTCAATCTAAAATGACATCAAGATATGATAACAAATCGTAGGAAAGGAGTTTTCAGCCTGGTGATAGAGTCCTGGTTCTCTTACCAATGGCACAAAATCCTCTTCAGGCCAAATATTATGGTCCCTACACAGTTTACAGGACAATTAATGACTTAAATTACATCATAAATACTCCTGGGAGGCGCAAACAAAAACAACTCTGCCATATAAACATGCTAAAAGAGTATATTGAAAGAGATAGCCATGTTAAATATGTAATTAATTTAGTTGTACCTGTCCCACTCAGAGTAGGAATATCATCAGATTCTACTGATATTGAAATGACAAATCTTTGTAATTCAGAAATTATGAAAGATTTAGACCAGAAACTTTCACATTTACAGGTGCATGAAAGAAATGAACTGGAACAGTTATTATTTGAATATAAACACTTATTTCCAGATGTTCATACAAGGACAAACACAATTTTTCATGACGTTGAAAAGGTAAATTCTAAACCTGTTAAACAACATCAGCAGCAGAGGGGGCGAACAGACTAACTTTTATAGGCGTCGATTCGGCAAACCGAGGCTTCCTCATTAATGCTTAATAGAAGGGTTCATTTCGCAAAACAGAAGATAAAAAAGGACGCCAATGTCGTTGGCACTCACCCCCTCTACTGCTATGTGTTAACAATATTTTAGGATGAAAATCATTTAAGACTTTACAAACAGAGTAATTTGTAAAACCTCACATCGTAAATCAATTAGATTATTGGACTGATCAGTGAGTCTGAAATTAATTCTCGTTATTAATTATTATGACACCGCATATAGACTGGATTAGTTGGATCCTCAATGATTAGAAACCCTGTAGAAGCTGTTGGTGCAAATTAATATAAAATATATCCCTGTACAGCTTAATTTTATTCCTCGAGATTTATTTGATAGCTTCCTTCGATAAAATCCCATACTAAATTATATGCAATCACCGAGGATATATTCACATTTTGAGGAGCGATATGTCTACCGCCTATGTCTGGGTCATTATTATGTCTGAGGATTGTTATTTGTGATTTCCGTTTGGCGAGTATCAGAGAAAAGTTTTATTGAATAAGATCGTAAACATATTTTTTTAGTTGATTTGCTTTATACCCAGTAAACTTGAAATCAGGTCAATCGGCCACTGTTATATTGTAACTAGTTAGGAATTTTTGTTTATCTCCGTTCTTATCATTAATTATTACTTGAATTATTCGTTTGTTGATATATTACATGTCAAATAGAAGTTGATTTAATATCTCAACATATTTTATGATCTCATCACGTGGTTTTATTATATCAGAGAGATGCTCTTGGAAGCTCCGTCGTAGTCGTTGTAGTTGTGTTCTATGTAATCGATTCATCTCTTTGAATTAATCAATGACGTTATTTAACGTGAATACAATTGCAGTCGATGAACTAGGAGTTTTCTCAACACCAAATTCCCATTGCATGGTATTGTTATCAAGAAATGTGAATCTCTCAGTTAATTTTGCATTTTTTATATCAAGTAAATAATTTCGATATGATGGGTTGATTTCATGATATGATTGTATATCCGTGACATAATCAAACTTTTTATGTTCGGGTATTTGATAAGATGTCCGAGGTGTGATTTCAGGCCCACCCAGTAATGTTCTTATAGAACTCTGATAGATATCTACGGCATACCCGGGCGAGTTAATCTCGATGGCAGATGATAATGTCGGCTCGTGAACTGTTATAGCGATTTTCGATTCTCTTCCAGTAATAGATTTTATTCTACGCTGTAATTCAGCATTGATTTGTTCGATTTGATAGGACCCTGACGGCAACGAAACAACGTTCTAGTCTGGAGTTCCATCGGGTTTATTCTTACTCGCAAACACCAAGGAATTATTCGGTTGTTGACCGCCAAATGATTTTGATCTGATATTTGGCCAACTTTGATACACTCGTAGTTTCGCTAACGCGATCTCCTTCACGGGAATCGGAGTAGGGAAATTCACACTGAATTCAGGATTGGTTGATGTTATTGAGATAATGCTGGTTTTCACCGGTGCGGTATTTTCCGTTATTTTTTTAATCGGTTCGGTATTTTTTACTATTCGTTGAAGTAGTTCTTGCGGTGTTGTCATTGTTATTATTATTGTCGAGCTCAAATTCTAACATAGTTGACTCGTACAACCGGTTAATTTTCGAAAACGCATCCTCGGTTATTGTCGTGTCGTCGAGCGACGACGCTATCAACGGAGATAATTGCGAGTACGCGTGAGATACCGCACCATATCTAACAGTGTAATCGTGCAGTTTTTGTTGAGAAGACGATGATATATGTTTGCTATCGCGGAGGCTATTTCTACGGCGGTTGACACCGCAGATATACAAATCGGAACAACAGCCGGAGCGGTCATTATAACCGATGATATAACAATACCAGCGCCGGCAATTACACCAGACAGCGAGTACATGCGTTACCTTGGGTGAATAAGTGGTTTTCTCCAAGGTAAGCGGCGTGTAACGATATGCATGTGCCTGACTTTGAAATACATGAAGTTTGGAACATTAGATTCACGGGGTGCACGGTAATCTTGCCGTGATTTCTGCTCACCTATTTGAGGGTATATAAGGCAGAATATTTCTGATCAATATTACGGGACCAAAAGTGTCTAATCACAGGATAGATAGCTCGTCTTTCTTTCTCCAGCCAAAGGGGTGAGTGTTAAATTTATATTTCGTTTTATTGTGAATTTTATTCAGTTTATCATTTCATATAATGATGCCTTTATTACAATGCAGATTTTAAACGTGGAATATTTGGAATTACTAGTCATTATTAGACTTTAAATGCAATAGCGTATTCTAAGGTTTAGATTATTTTTTGAGACAACTATTATTCGTCTGGTTTCTTTATTGTAGCTGATAACATCTCTGAAATAGTTGCTGATTTGTTGCGAAACATCTCTGATAACGTCTTTGAGATCGTAGCTGAAATTGTAGATGATTTGTTGCGGAACATCTCTGATAACGTCTCTGATAGCATCTCTGATAACGTCACTGATAACGTCTTTGACATCGTAGCTGAAATTGTAGCTGATAATGTCTCTGATATCGTAGCTGAAATTGTAGCTGATATTGTAGCGGAGCATCACTGATAACGTCTTTGAGATCGTAGCTGAACGTCTTTGAATGTATCTGAATTATAGCTGAATGTGATTGATTGTGCCGTGATTGTGCTGTTTAATTGTGCGATCGAATTGAAGTATCTGACTGTCAATCTGTCGAATTGTCTGTTCGTCTACATCTGTCGTGATGTGTAAATATCCGGAAATCTAGAAGTCCGAGTGTCGGAGCTGTCTAGAGTTGTAAACATCCGGGGTGGCATCTTAAGTATTTGGGACCGTTGGTTCTAGTAGATGTTGTATACTGTCTGTACGTGTAACTGTGGTGGATCCGTGAAGGTGAAGTGACCGATAAAAGTATTGTGTCAACCCTAGGTCTTCGGAGAAACTGGGTGGCGATTCAACTGTTGGTGAATCGTACGGTTATACAGGGTCGAGACACATGTGTGTGTTGCAATTGTAGTACAATTGAATACATTGTTATATGTACATAGTTACTTCAAATCACAATAGTATTTCAAGGGATTGCATGAATCTCAATAAAAGCTAGCAACTTGATTAAATACATGTATATGTTCGTGCTAGTTGTTGCAATCAATACGTGCGATAGTATAGTTTGATGTTTTGATTTGTTATCGTAATTTATACTTGCGGTAATATAACTTTTGTAAAGGTTCCTTGGATCTGTGTGTAGTTCAAGAGATTCCTTTGTATCTGTGTATTAATATTTAATTTATTCATTTATTGTGAATGGTTGTGAGTGTAATTGTGGGTTGAACGCATGAGTTATTGTGTTGATAAATAATTATTTTTCATTAATAATTTATTTCATAAATTTATATTTTCTTTCACATATTGTGTTTGTGTTGTTCATTTAATCCACCATCCTCTCGGTAACAATTTTGTTACAACAATGCCGTTATCTCCGTTTCGTTAGGGTATTTTTCCAGGCACATATAGGACAGCACAATGACGTTACCTTCGTTTCGTTTGGGTAGGTTTCTAGGCATACATATACTTAATTAAGGACAGTACAATGCCGTTACCTCCATTTCGTTAGGGTAGGTTTATAGGCATATAAGGCACAATTATTTACAATTTAAACTCCATTTGGAATCCCCTCTGGTGTATTATTTACATTTATTATTTATTGAGCCCAGTAAGAAGATATGTTTAGTAAATGGACAGCATAAGACAATATAACATATAACAATGGATTATATTGGACAACCCCAATCGAGTGTTATGGCGGTTGTACAATGAATATAGATATACAATGAATGACGTCAATGGCGTGGTGTTATATACACATTGAATAAATGAATGGATGAAATATGCAATGAATGAATGAAGGAATGATAAAAGACGGCACAGGACAATACAACATATAACAATAGATTATAGAATGATATGGTATAATAGATTATAGAATATACAATAGATTATATAATGATATGGTATATACAATGACAATGGATGATAGTACACTTCTACATTCAAACTGAAACCACCATACCCACCCACCCACCTACCCAAAAAAAACCCACCCCGGGTTGAATGAAAAGTCATTCACACCGTGTGACGCGGTGTGATTTGGTATGGTGGTTTCACGATTTGAATTTCGGAGGTTCTCCCCCCTCATTACAATAAAACCATCTGTCGGTACCGTCGACAATATGCCTGTTACGGGGTTTGAACTATGGGCTTCGGGACGAAAGCGCAAAGCGTTACGAATACGCTAACTGCTCTTATTTACAGGTATATGCTTTTGAATATAATATATATGTATTCTGTAACACGCGATCGAATCCTCCTTGTTATCTACGACAAATATGTTATTGTGGTTTTTTCTTCCGTGTTTACGTACATGTGGGGAAAACAAAGAGGTGTTATTTGTACTTAAATGATTATTGACAACCGATTACTTGAAAAAAAACACAAAAAAGAATGCTACCTATTTGATTCGTTTCCTCACAAAATAGATTATATCTCCGCTGAGAATCATGACAGTTAAAAACCAACAATGGAGTAAAATCGGAAAAACCCATTGAGGGTAACACTTTCATAAGCCATACACATACCTGCACGATTTTATTCCCTTTGATGTTACATAAAATATGTACAAAATATGAATCAGTCATAAGCAAATTGAAATTTTTGTCCAGTCTTTTTTGAAATCGCAGATTGATTAATCCCCTCTGCTACTTTTCGTACTGAGGGTTCACAGATATCAAAATATCTACCGGCTTCAGTCATTTATTGGAATACCATTTCCTCGTTATTTTATTACCAAATGATTTTACAGGTCTCTTCGTAATTGAATTACAGGTGCCAGTTTTCCCAGATGTAGTATTCTCACTATGTGGAACAGTTCGTAAATTATCCAATTTGTTTTTCTGAGGATTGGAATCAATGTGATCGATAACAAAACCATCCTTGATCAATCCATGGAAACACTCGTATACTATTCTGTGATTAAGACGTATTTTCCCTCCAGCAGTAAACCTCAAATACCCCTGATTATTCACAGTACCAACTGGGTTCTTTAGTCTATGGTGTCTGACAATACCATCACGGGATGCCTCATAATCGCTGATCACGGGATGAGGTTGAAATTCTTGGTTCGTTTATATACTATAATATTATTTGTCTAATTCATTACTTGGTTTAATGATTATATTACTTTGGAATCTATCAATGTAGTCTCGAGGTTTCTTATGATTTTGTTCTTGACAGAGCCTATTGATGGAGTTCTTAATTATTTTATCATAATAACGCTCCAACTCACTGTATCTCTTACCACCACAACCGAGACTCAACTGCGATTTTCCTCTCACCCCTGCCCCACATTGTATACAAGAAACCGGGCCCAAGATCCCCCCCGAACGCTTTGTAAATGATATCCACAGAATTCCTTTCTGCATGATTTGATCCTATCAAAAGCCATTTGCAATGATTCATTATATATAAATTCTCTATTTAAATACTTGTTTTAATTATAATCTGAAGCAGTTCGAGAGATTATCCAAAATTAAGCCCTGGACAAATGCTAAATTCAATCTCGATAGAGTCTCCGTAGCACCAAAGGGTTTAATAAGTGATAGAAACATGTTGCGTAAAATTCCTGATTGTTTTAATGAAATCAAACACGATAGAGCATCTCACTGTTGGTCAACATTTCGAATTGATGGTAGCATTGATGCTACCATGAACGATGAAAAAGCAGCAGTGATAATCTCACACCTTGACAAGAAAAAGTATTTTTTTAGAGTGAAATTCATTATCCGTTCGGAAAACCGAGATAGGATTATCAGATATAATTTGACCCCATCTTGAAGGATAAAAGAACTGTTCACTGTGAGTCATGATTCCAAACCAGGAATTCTGACTGGAATTGACAAACCATACTACAAGAGATCTTATCCTATAACAGCAGTTGTTTATGGAATCTATCCGTTAAATGATAAACCGAGTATTGAAAAATTAAAACCAATGAAGCTATCATCGCTTAATTGTGTAGCAGAACGAATAATAGAACACTTCAAAAATGCGATGCGTGCAAATAAATTGATTGATGTAAGACGCAAGAAAATAAATGAATGGGGACTAACAATGAAGGAGCGCGGAGGAACAATTCAAAATGTGGTAGCGTTATAAAGAATGCTAAAATTCCCAATATCAGTAACGACGTTAACAGGAGAAGTATTATATGAACCGAAATATAAATCAAGAGGAGCTCCAATCAAAATTATTGATCATAATGAACACGAGAGAAAACCTGCGGTAACAATATTTCCACGGGATAGAATAATAAAAATATATACCCGCGGAGTTCTCCCCGGAATTCCCCCCGGAGGAGAAACTATTTGATTCAATTTACCAGTTGAGTAAAAACGATCCTGTGTCAGTGTGTTTACTTCATAGTTTTGAAAACGAAGAGGGCAAATTCGATCAATTTGTAAGACCCAATGGCGTACTGAAACTGTTTTACAATTCCGTCGGTTGCAGCTCATTTTGCGAGAAAGAAAAACATGTGGAAACCAACATATGCAGAATCTCTATCAGACATCAAATCAAGCTGCATTGAGTATGGCCATTGCGGATTATGGAATACAAAATATAACCCTGAAACTATTATTTCGGTTGATATGGTTGCGTGTTATCCCGGGAGTTTTCTCGGGTACAGAGAATGTGTGTACTTCAAGCGATTTGGACATCCCACACATGAGATGACCCGGTGTTGCGATTAATTTACCGCTACCAGATATTGATTTAACAGAATTCCATCGTGGGGTATCATTTAAATTGGCTAAAGAACTTCATCCGTGTTGTTATGGTCAGTTTGGAAAACACGTCTCTGAAAAACACTGGATGCCAATAGTGTTATTACGGTATATGATTGATTCTAAAATACTGTTATCGCTGAGTGTCAGTGAAGCAATTATATCATATCGAGCGCAGACTGGAGTCTGGTTACCACAACCTGATAGTCTAGATAGTACAATCAGCGAAATAAAAAACAATTCCCGTCCCTCGACTAAGAATATATCATAAAATGGTCCAAACAGCTATTTGAAGCCAAAAATAAAAACACAAAAGAACTCGGTAGAAGAATAATTGGTAAATTCACTCAGGGTGGAAAATACAACAATAACCGATATTCTTCACGGTTGATTATAGATAGTGTTGAATACGATTTTACAATCGCGGATGTAACATCTAAGGGTATATACGTCAATCGTAAAGACGCTTTCTTGTCCGATGGAACCAAATTGGGTACAAGTGTTACTTACTACGATGGAGACAGTCTTGAGGTTGCAGATTTGAGGGCGGCTATACTGGCTTATGCTTCTATCAATATTTCGATGACAAATAGATTTCCTGACACCGCAGTTAGAGAAGCCACTGATTCATTTTATATAAACACAACACACAACAAAGCAGTGGCCGAATTCATTCACAAATTCCGACGAGAGTTGGGGATCATGTAAAATAAAAAAGGAAATACTTCGTGATTATTCCAAATCAGCAGATTTTACGATTAAAAACAATTACTTGAAAAATAATCAGATATCAGAACTATTTAATGCACCGCAGATATCTGATCCAATATGTAGATATAAAACTGTTTACTTAAACGGCTGTGGTGGGTCAGGAAATCCTGTACTTATCACAGTTTCTTTCGATGGAAAGGCGATGAATGGATTCCTGATCGAATGGGCGAGAAATATATTCTTGATGTAATTATTTGGCATGAGATATGCACAGTGTCGTTAGATGTATTACAAAGATTTCTTGATTGGTTATTACTAGCGAATACAAAAGTGATAATGTGCGGCGATCATGGCCAACCACCACAATTTGTTGGTTTATCTCCGCATGATTGGCTGAAGAATTTTGTAGACTACTGTGAAGAAATTAATACTGATCATAGAGCACTTGATGAGCAATTACGCGAGTTCAAGATACTAATCAGATTTATACCGGATAGAATCCAATGTGAAATAGCCCGTGAAATAATTTCGGAAATCCCATTAAATGATTTCTGGGAAGCGTGGAGACCAAACGAGCTAATAGTGGCGAGCAGAAAGATAGTCAGAGACACACTTCGGATGAAGTTATTTGACTTGCATAAAGAAAAATTTGCAACAGTTCCAACTCCGCTGTGTTATAGACCCAAGGATACACGAAAACAGAATATCGAAGTTGATATTACTGGACAAAGTGAAAAGCAAATTCTCGCATTAAATGATATTGTGTTGGTTGATATCAATGTCGTCGAGGATGCATTGCGCGCTGGTAAATCCCCATGGACGCTAGGTTACGCAGCAACAATACATTCTTCGCAGGGTTGACTATATCTGATACAATTGTTTGGATAGTAGATAATCACATCGAGTGGTCGAATTTAGTTTATCTTGCATTATCCAGAGTACGAAGAATAAATCAACTTCGAAGAGTTGTTTTAGACTATAATGACATTACAGTAAGTGATATTGTCAGTGATGATATAATCAGAAAAATAACTGGTTATAAACAACAAGACAAAAAAACAATAAACGGGAATTCGACATTGATGCCGAATTAACAATCACACTGAAACAAAATAATCACTGCGCGAGTTGCAATTGTATAATGCGTTGTCGTTGGTCGGATAAAGATTCTGGACAATTTACCGTAGACAGAAAAAATAGCAGAGTTGGTCATACCAGAGATAATGTGATTTTGACCTGTCTTGAGTGCAACAGACGAAGAGGTGCTAGTTAAGACCACGCGGCGGTAATTGAGTATCCTCGAGTATCACTTGATGTTATACACGAGTAAATCCTCGCTGAGGAGCAGTTGAATCCAGTATATAGATTGCTGGTCTACACGTTGATCGCGTTATACTAGATATTTTATGCGCGGTGACACTCCAAATAGGATCAGTAGCTCTTTTTTTGCCACCTTTCGAGCTCTCCTGGTTCATTAAAAATACCTACCAGTAACATTATCGAGTATTGGTTGGTTTGAAAAAAACCTTTTGCGGTTTTACAGGTATATACTTCTTTTTAATCGCGTTGTTAGGTTTCATGTTGATTGTACGAGTAATCTCGTTATTCAGCGCGGTAATTACGTCTGGTAATCTCTTGACGCATTCACGCGATCGTTTATCCTGGATGAATTCCTTCGCGTATTGATATCCAAATAACCGCTCAGCAAGCGTGCGATTAAATCGCAGTATTATGATTCTTCATTATTGATAGAACCGCACCCTGAAATTCCTGAAATCATTTCAAGCGCAGAAGCCACTTCAGTTGATGATTTTGTCTTTAGCGGTTCTGCTTGTTTGCATCGACCCGCAACATCAACTACGGTCATGCGGTAGAAATAGTATATCGGCCTTATGAACCTCATTAGGAGCGGTCACACCAGAAAGCGAGTAGTTAATTTGTTTAGGAGTCGGTAGATAAATTTGCCATATCGACTGTTTGGATAACCAATCCGCTGCAGTGCTATTTTTCACCTTTGCGGCGCTAGCGAGTTTACCAATTGCTGCTTTACCCCTCCAGTATTCTCATGGAGAATAATAAACAGATTCCATGTTGTTATTAATTACCAGCACCCATCATTAATTTACCTTTTATTGCCGATTTCACTAACCATTAAGCCAACTTTTCTTTGAAGGATTTATCAGTGATAGAATTTAAAGCGTGAATTAATTTCAAATCTGCGATATGTCTGTGTTGCAAATTGCTGCTTTTATAAGCAAAATCATGAGCATTACACGCCTTATCAATAGCGTTTATTGGGTTTTCACCCTGTCGATGTTGGGTTTGATCATCGAGTCTGATATCGAGTCTGGTCCCGGGTCCACAATAACTATACCCTGGAAGGTGTTTTTCTCCTGGATACTTCCCCCATGGTGTTCATGGGAGTTTTACTAACTTGGTTGCAATATCACCTCCTCTTTTTAAAAAAAAATTATCTGCAGATTTCATAGAAACAAATCTAAATTTGTTAGTACTACATTGTACATACTTACCAGAATGTGCTGTTCTGTTATTGCTAGTTGCAATCGTCGTCAAGTCATCTGTCCCAGTACGCTTCTTACATTTCACACAATATTGATCCATACTTTATTTATGTTATATGGATATGAATGTAACTGATTATTTATCAACAGTAGAACCAAAACCCGTTAAGCATCATGTCATATTACCAAACTCGTTTCGAATGATTATTATTGAACCTTCAGGGAGAGGTAAAACACAGTTGTTAATTGATATGATAATAAGATGGATGAAATGGGACAAATTGTATTTAATAGCCCCGACCGTAGATGATCAACGATGTTACCGGGTATTAAAAGATTACAACGGGAGTGCAAAATTGAAAACCGATAAAGATATTATTGAGTTTATAACAGATATTGAAGAAGCCTCTTCCGTGGAAGACATCGATGGAAGTATTAACACTTAGTTGTATATGATGATGTCATGTTAGACAATCAAGAGAATCCAGCAAGGATATTTTCCAAAGGTAGTCATAAAAATGCTGACGTGATATATGTCACTCAACAATATACACAAATTCCTAAAGTGATTAGAGACAACTGCAACATATTAGCAATATTTAATGGGACCGACACTCATACTCTTAGAAATATTTGGCAAATTTGGTGTGACGGTTAAATGGACTATATTCGATTTAGAAATATCTTTAGTCGCGCTCAGTCAACCCCACATGAATTTGTAACGATAAATCTAATAGATCCTAAAACAAGATATCGAATCGGATTAGGTCAAATATTTTTTAACCCATAGCAGCAGAGGGGGTGAGCGCCAACGACATTGTCGTCCTTTTTATTTTGATTCTGTTTTGCCAAATGGACCCTTCTATTAAGCATTTACGAGGAAGCCTCGGTTTGCCGAATCGACGCCTATAAACGTCGGTCTGTTCGCCCCTTCTGCTGCTACATCCATACAGTATGAAACCACACAAACAGGAATACTTAGAAAAGGAAATTCAATAATTACTGTAGATTGATTTTATTGAGCCCAGTAAAAGTGATTGGAGTTCACCATGCATACTTGTTCCAAAACCAGATAAAATATTCCGTATGTGCACTGATTATAGGAAGGTGAACAGTGTGACAAAAACAGATTCATTCCCATTTCCAAGAATTGACGATTGTATTGATACAATTGGGAATACCAAGTATATCACCAAATTTGACCTTCTGAAAGGATTTTGGCAGATTCCACTAACGGAAAGAGCAAAGGAAATTTCGGCATTTGTGACACAAGATGAACATTACCAATATAAAGTAAGGTCATTTCAACGTGTCATGAATATGATCACCTATGGTCTAGAAAATTGTGATGCCTATATATATATGACGTCATCATCTACAACGACACCTGGATAGGACATCTAGCAACAATTCGAAAATTCTTTAACAGACTCACTGATGCATGTTTGACAGTTAATTTATCTAAAAGTGAGTTCTGCCGTGGTAGTGTGACTTTCTTAGGACATATTGTGGGACATGGACAAGTTAAACCAATAGACGCTCTTTCCCGTGTATAACAATATATTATATACACTGTAATTTATACGAGTTCTTTTAACCTTAGGTGTAAATTGGTTTGTGGTAAAAAGAAAGTTTTATCATATAAACCTTTCTTTGTATTGTATGGGGGAAGGTGTTACGTATATTTAATATAAGTCGTTCATATTTATTTGTATTGTCTGTCAGTTAGATTCAAATTTGGCATTTTAAGTTTCAAGATTCGTTAATTGAAGCGGGGAGTGACCTGTACCTTACAGAGTAAACACCAGGTGTTGACCTCATTTCTGACCTGGTTTCAGAGTTGTAAACAAGCTTTAAAAATGATTAGTTGGTTCCAAGGAGAAAATTTAGTTTTGTATAAACATCCTTCTATGTTAGTTGGGTCATACGCTGTTTACGTGATTTCTTGAACGTAAAATTGTTCTGAGAGATTCTAGAAGATCGTGTCCCTTTTTTTGTTTACGTAAAAAGAGGTATATAAACTATGTTTTGGAGAGAGTTATTCAGCAGAAGTTGGGATTTTAGAATATTAAGTTGTGTCATTTTGAGTTATTATAAATTACCTTGTACTGGAAATTATGTCAATTCGTTTGGATCAAGAGGAATTATTTTGTTATTTATCTGGAAATGAATTGTGCTCACATAAATTTTATTAACAAGAACTGACTTCATTAAGTGACATCGTCTTCCATTTTGGATACTTCGCTGGAATTCGAACTTAGAATTATTTGTACATTTTATTACCAGGACTTTTGCAATTTCTCTAGTGGATAATATTTTGAATTATTTTTTTATTCATTTTGGAATTGATTCTTAAAACCGTAAGTTTTTTTCTGAAAAATATTTGTAGTTAATAAATTGTTTATTAAGTTTTACAAACTTGTTATTTTCACTCTTTCTATGTTACTGTTTATTCGAGCCGAAGCACGTAACAAGTTATTGAAAGAGAAACTTCTTTCTAATGAAGATGCTGGAATCAATCTTCTTTATTATGTTTCTGATTTTAGATACAAGTTGTCAAAGGCTTGTGAGGTCACAAGAGCAAATCTACACTCTGTTCAATCTAAAATGACATCAAGATTTGATAACAAATCGAAGTAAAGAAGCTTTTAGCCTGGTGATAGAGTCCTGGTTCTCTTACCAATGGCACAAAATCCTCTTCAGGCCAAATATTATGGTCCCTAAACAGTTGACAGGACAATTAATGACTTAAATTACATCATAAATACTCCTGGGAGGCGCAAACAAAAACAACTCTGCCATATAAACATGCTTAAAGAGTATATTGAAACAGTGTTAAACATGTAATTAATTTAGTTGTACCTGTCCCACACAGTGAAGGAATATTATCAGATTATACTGATATTGAATTGACGAATCTTTGTAATTCAGAAAGTATGAAAGAGTTAGACCAGAAACTTTCACATTTACAAGTGCAAGATAGAAATGAACTGAAACAGTTATTATTTGAATATGAGCACTTATTTTCAGATGTTCCTACAACGAAAAACAAATTTATTCATGATTTTGAAATTATAAATTCCAGACCTGTCAAACAACATCCATACAGTATGAATCCACTCAAACAGGAATACTAATAAAAGGAAATTCAATATTTGCTGGAGAATGATTTTATCGAGCCCAGTAAAAGTGATTGGAGTTCACCATGCATACTTATTCCAAAACCATGTAAAACTTTCCGTATGTGCACTGATTATAGGAAGGTGAACAGTGTGACAAAAACAGATTCATTCCCATTACCAAGAATTGACGATTGTATTGATAAAATCGGGAATGCCAAGTATGTCACCAAATTTGACCTTCTGAAAGGATTTTGGCAGATTACAGTAACGGAAAGTTTATTTTTCTTTTCTGGAAAATATTTGTGCTCAATAAATTGTTTATCAAGTTTTTACAAGCTTGTTATTTTCACTCTTTCTATGTTACTGTTTATTCGAGCCTAAGCACATAACAATATGCATGCGTGCATGAATGCATGTATGTATGCATGTATGTATGTATGTATGTATGTATGTATGTATGTATGTATGTATGTATGTATGTATGTATGTATGTATGTATGTATGCACTAGAAATATTTATTGATAGGAAAGATGAAAAATTCTTTGACTATATGGATTTGATATAATTGCACAGGTCGCTTACACATTATTGGTATTTTTCCATAGTAAAACTTAACTAGATTAGAAATAAAGGCGTTTCAAGCGTAAACAATGGCAACATCCAGGAGTGTGGTGAAACAGAAATAGGCTTACCTGATTGTCGACGAAAACATGGCTGATCCATTTGACTTTATCTACTTTTACGGAACACGGGTTCTGATTAGATGTTGGAAATCTTGATTTCAAGCTCGGCCTATTCTCACACTTATGTAAAGTACAACTAAACTATTTGGCAATTCACTAATTACACAGATACATAATACTTCATTTTAGAAGTAATAAGATATCAAACCGATTGGATTATGTCTTTGACCAGAGTGAAGCAATTTGACAAACAAGCTTTCCTAAACCTGGTGCCTTCCTGCTTTGCCGTGACCTGACATGTTACTCTAAGGCGAGAATGCCATTTAACGCGGGTGCCGTGGAGACTGCGACAACACAGCCTAGTGTAGTCAAAGTTACCTTTGGTCCCGACCAATCAAATATACCGACCCTCGGGCATCAACTGGTCGCGAAAGCACATAGTTGCGCATGAGACCTTAATTCATATATATAAGAAAATTAGAACCTTTCCACGGAATAACCATAGAAGATGATGATAGCATCAACTTTATTCAACAATTTAAGACACAGCTACTTCTGGATATTAGACGGGGAATATGAAGTGGAAAAACTACATAATAAATGGAAGTTTACGAACAGCCTGGAGTTTGCAAAAAGACTGAAAATAGCCAGGGAGCTCTTAGAAGGAATGCTAGAAGAAGAAGCCATACAGTTACGAGGCTGCATTAACCCACCCTATGTTAGAATTGGGACATTGAAGCAAATGATAGAGATGGTCGAAAACGTAAAGTGTGTTTTGGATAATATCTTGACAGAGTGCCACATGTCCAAAATGGTTTGGACCCGCTCAAACAAGCTGAAGAACTGATGAGAAAAGAGCTATTAGAAGAAGTGAAGAAGATAAAAGAGAACTGGAGTAAGGAGAGAAAGTAGAGAAAGGATATTGAAAACAAATAAAAAGAAAGAGGACTTTGAAAGATTAAATAACTAATGGATAAAGATACAAAAGAAGTTTAGAGCTATGGGACATCTTGATTGGATTCCCGAGGACGAAAAGAAGAAGAAAACGGGAATCATTGGTAAAATCAAAAGGTGGTGTAACAATGGCAGAAAATAAAAGAAGAAGTATCCAAAGGCCCTTTTCAGGGTCACTCATATGCATCGATAAGATATTAGGTTTCTTTGCCTCCAGTTTCCCCTTGTCGCAAGACAGTCCCATATTCAAATAATATTTCCCATGTTAAATTTTCCTTGAGGCTATATAGGCCCATTATGTTCAATTTCCCGTGAGGCTCTATAGGCCATTATGTTCAATTTCACTTGAGGCTATATAGGTCCACCATGTTCAATTTCACTTGAGGCTATATAGGTCCACCATGTTCAATTCCGCTAGAGGCTAGATAAGCCCACCATGTTAAATTCCCATTTAGGCTATATAGGCCCACCTTGAGGCTATATCTCCCCAAGCTGTTTTTGACTGGATTTCCCATTGAGGCTATAAATGTTGAGGCTATATCGCAGTTTTCGACTGGATTTCCCATTGAGGCTATGTCTCCCCACATTACTACTATCATTTACATGAAAATGGAAAACTTTAAATTTATATATTACATTTTATTTGATTTAGTATCAAATAAAGACATGTTGTAAAATGTATCGCTTTTCAAAACTAAATATTGTTGTGGTTAATTCCAATTTGTAGAATGAGCATCGTTTGGCTGCCGACCACCATCTTACCGATCTCTGTAGATGACTGCCTTTGTGAGACTTAAGTTCGGGAACTACTAAAACTTCATATTTTTATCTTTTATTTGTAAATAGAATACTTAGAATAATTACTCAAGGCTCAAACTAGGGTAGGGCAACATGGCTCAAATATATAGACGCCTGTTTCGGACGATACAATCAGTAGCTAGGAAATAAAGAAATAAAAGAAAACCAAATATTTCATTCAATCATCTGTATTTATATTTACAAAATGCTATAAATTAATACAAATAGACAAACGATAAGACAAATTTAATATCAAAATATATTTAAATTTCTGCATTACAAACATACCAGCTCTTTTTATGAGGAGAAGATTTAAAGTACGGTATCTTCTGCTGGTATAGACTGCACAAGGTCAGAAAAGAGTATGTAACTCAATTCATTATTGATTGTATTTCTGTTTAAACCAATACGTTCTTGCAGGATTGAAACATGGTATGATACAATTAGAAAAACAATGAATTGTTGACAGTACAAAACGATTTATGTAGATGGGGGTGGGGGTCAAACAAAAGAAGATGGCATTTCTTGATTTCTTATCTCTGTGCTTAAGTCCATTCCTTAAATATCCGTATTAGCCATTGTTTATGAAAAAATAATTTTATAAAGGTCTAATATGAAACTTTATCGTTTTGAAAATGGTAACACATACTAATTATATTTTTCAGGATGAAAAACATATCGACATCTCGAGTTCAAACGTTTGTCACAGAGCCACACCCTTATTGTTAGTTTCATTATAAAAGAGACGTGTTCATTAGAGTGGTATAAAATTGGATTGATATTGCCCTTTACAATGGGGTGTTACCCCAAATATCGAAAATGTATCCACTCAAAATTATGACAATAACAATGTATAATAAAATGTATCCACTCGAAATTATGACAATAATAATGTATAATAAAAATGGAAAATACGAAGTAGCTATTTATCCTAATCTAACTTCCATGATATTACGATTGGAGCCTAACAATTGCAAGTATGTTGCAATAGATAGATCGATGGTCAGATAAATAGACAGAATGGTAAATCACATGTTTGGTCCATCTCATTCCAATGTATTTTGACTCCAAAGTCTAGAATATGGTGTGACCTTTCCTTTAGTAACAATCTAAATAAGTACTAAATAAACGAAATATGTTTTAATTAACAGCATGTCCATTCTATTTTTAATGTCGTATACAAAAATGTATTGGTATTCAGATTTTCCTGCGCTTGCTTTTGCTGTCAATAGAACGGATTGTGTTTGCTGTCAATAGAACGTACTGTGTTTGTTGTCAATAGAACGCGTTGTGTTTGCTGTCAATAAAACGCAGTGTTTTTGTTGTCAATAGAACGCATTATGAAATGTTGCTTGCACACATAGATTTTTTAATAATAATAAAAACCCTTTGCAATGAATGAGTTATGAACGAAAACCCAGCAGGTCAGAAACATATTTTGGTCAAGTAAATTCACCTGATATGTCATTGCATTTTTTCCATTTTTATCTTGATGACACTTTTAATATCCATCCCGCCCACCCCCATTCCCATCTATGTGTTTCTAATTGTTCTTTATTTATTAGTTAATCGAAATTCCAGACACGTTTTATCATCACTATCGTATTTATATGTGCCCTGACCTGATCTTCTTTATCGTGGGTAGCAAAAACAAGGAAGAACTCTGCAGCAAAGGTGAGTACGACAGGAATCATCATTTAGCACAATATTTTCCCATGGATTAAGGGGTGTTGTCAAAATTAATATATCCTACACATTACAAAACTACACTTTAATTCATTATTGCACACTGTAATTGAATACGTCATTTAATGTAGACTGTATGCAAGTTATATTCCTCTTAAAACTCGAAAATTAACCTTCATCCATAGTTATAGAAAATAACTTTTATTGTTAGTCAACCCTCATATCACCTAACTCTTTAAACCATTGCCAACGTAACGCTTAAGTTCGGTTCTTAACTAAAACGTCCTAGTTTTATCAGTCATATATAAATAGAATACTTAAGAATACGTGCATACAAAGTTTAAATAGGTCGGTCAACTGAACACATGCCTGTACGTACACCCTTCTACACGACACGATTATAAATACCGTTAGTAGGAAATAAGGAAATACAGAAATTTCAAATTATCACATTCAATTACTTGCTTTTCTATATTTTACAAATGTTATCAACTGGTGAACAGAAGAATTCATATTTAAGATTAACACATAAGTTAAAAGTCTGTAATTGAATCCTACAAGTTCCTTTTATAAAGACTTTATATCCGGATGTCGAGCATTTTTTTTGACAGCACAAATGTAAGATACGAGACAGCAATTAATTCTAGTTGTGTCTTTGTTTCTATTTAATCCACCCAGATATTGCGTGATTGTTCCTTATGATATAAACTTGGAACACTTAAGACTTGCTGACTGACCAACCATTATTTAAATATTTACCAGGGTTTTAATTTGGAATTTGTGGTCAAAATCAAGAATTTGATATCCTCTGCTTTCGTATCTCTAAGCTTACCTGTATTCATCATATAGCCAGAATAGACATTGTTTATAAAATCAAAAGTGACATATTGGTGTAACTTTTAAAATTTATTGGATTTTTAAAATAAAAATGATAGCTCAGAATAATTATTATTATTTTTTGTTCAGTCTTTCGACACAACCACCATTTATTGTATCTTCCCTGTCATAGAAAAAAGCGCGTTTATTGGAGTGGAATAATATTGGACTTACACATGCGTTTACAAGGTAGTTAATTAAAATAAGTTCATGCGAAATCATGACAACAATGTCACGATGAAATTGTAAAGAAAACACATCTTTTTAAGTAGGTATCCTACTTGCTCTAAATTAATCCATGTTGTAATTTGAACCAATCAAAAAAGCAATGCGGTAATGAATTTCACGTATCATGCAACAGGTGTATCAATTTATTCTGATCCCAGCTTCTTACACTCGTTGAGCTTTTACTTTATTGTAAAAAAGTTTAATTAGCAATGAATAAACTAAATAGGTTTATAATTATTACAGGTACGTTCTATTTGTAATGTTGCAATGTTGAAAATCCATTGCATTCAAATTGCCGATCAGTGATGTGTACTGTCAATGTAATACAAGTGAAATATTATAAAACTTGATTTGCAAATATAGTTAAATATATTTAAAAATAAAAGCAAATGCATGAATAAATAAATAAATTAATTTATTAATTTATTAGAGAAGTCCACGGAATACATTAATCTGATAAATACATATGACATGCCAGCTCATTTTCAGGATTTGTATCTTTTTCTCAAGCACTTTTATATTCCCCTCCATTATTAATATCTTTCTAACCTGTTCCATAGCTATTTTCAAACAGTAATTCAGGACACATTGTATCGTGTCTCTGGTATTTTAGGGTGTTCTGACCCGACCATTTGATAGCATCTGTAAATAGAACGAGGAAGTTCTCTACAGCAAACTGGCCATAACATGCGTCCAAGTGTAGCTTCCCTGTGGATTAAGGGGTGTTGTCAAAAACAATGTATCCATTACAGGTACAAATAACATTTTAACTCTGTATTTCATATTCTCATTGATTGTGTCGTCTAGTATATAATATTAGTAACACATGTCATGTTTCAAAACTCCAACGTAAGTTAGACACCATGATTGCATAGATGCCTTTTTATTGGTAGTCAACCCCCATCTCACCGATCTCTGTAAAATACTGCCTTCGTGAAACTTGAATTCGGACACTAAATAAAACTTCCTAGTTTTATCATTCATACGTGAATCATTAATACATTAATAGAATACTTAGGAATATGTATACAAGGCTAAACATAAACAGGGTTCCTGATTGATTGATCTCACCAAAATCCCGGACACATTTTATCACGTGTGACGTATTTTAAGTTGACCTGACCTGACCCTCAGCAGCGTGGGTAACGATAATGAGGAAGATATGTGTAGTTAACGGGTAGAACATGCATCATCTTGTAACTCAATATTTACACAAGGATTAATGGATGTTGTCAATATTAATTCAAACATTATGATCTTATAATATAGAATGATTATATTTTAGAAGCATACGATTCTAGTTCGGTCTTTTGCAAGCCATTTATTTGTTCTTCCTTGTAATAAATGACGTGTTCAAATGAGTTAAATAATCTGGGATTCACCCTTTTTCTCATCCATGTTATTTACTAGGATTTGTTTGATCCAGTTATGGAAAATGTACCACCCATACAATTTTATGACGAAACTCATATGAATCAGTTATTTAAGATATTTGTAGCGCTTATCCTAATTTCCCTCCATATTGGAAATTGAACCTAATATTACGTACTATAAAGTAGCAAATAATTACAAGATTGTGGTAACAATGAGATAGATAGATAGATAGATAGATAGATAGATAGATAGATAGATAGATAGATAGATAGATAGATAGATAGATAGATAGATGGATGGATGGATGGATGGATGGATGGATGGATGGATGGATGGATGGATGGATGGATGGATGGATGGATGGATGGATGGATGGATGGATGGATGGATGGATGGATGGATAGATAGATAGATAGATAGATAGATAGATAGATAGATAGATAGATAGATAGATGGATGGATGGATGGATGGATAGATAGATAGATAGATAGATAGATAGATAGATAGATAGATAGATAGATAGATAGATAGATAGATAGATAGATAGATAGATAGATAGATAGATAGATAGATAGATAGATAGATATATAGATTGCTTGTGTATGGTCTTGTAGAATTATTTCCACCCACTACCTTCATATGTCGATTCAAACATCTAGCATACCTTTAAGGTATTTGCTTTACAGTTAGTACTGAATAATTTGTATATCTTTTTTTTTCTATTTCACTCTTTACTCTTTCTTTAAAACGTTTTTTTTTTCCTACTCTGCAGGTTTAAATTCTTTGTAGTCAGTTCCCATTTTACCCATCTCTATCAGCGACATTCAAATTGACGCTTAATGAGTGTATCTTTTGATGTCAGCCTCATCCGATATAACATTCACATTTTCTCCAAAATTAGGGATGAAAAACACATTTTGAAACCAACCAACATCCTTTAAAGAAACAAACACACAAAACAACAGTAGGCCATTAGTTACACAAAGAGATGTTATTATTCTTGTTGAAAATATACAGATTATAATATGGGTATATTAACTTAATTAACACAGTTATGCATACGTAATATTTATCAGTCCTTTTAAATCACACTTTTCAGCCATGGAAATATTAATAAAAATAAAATAGGATGATAACTGTTTCAATGAGCGTTTATCTGTAAAGTATGAATATTTATGTTTTAATTTTTTTCTCTTACTTTATGTCCTTCAATGTACTCAGGTTTACAAAACGGACTTTTTAATTTTAAACTCGTAAACTTTGCATTCTGTCACACGCATATTATATATGGGGGACATCTCCTAGTAATGATCAGGAAAACCAGATGCAAGTATAAACTAGATCGTCACTAGAGAGTGTTTACTGCAGAGTTATATTAAATAATAACTTTACAGCAAGATAAATATCATTTACATAACGACTGCATCATGTAGCTATAAACAATGCGTTGTTATAAATATTTCAAGAGGATTGTAACGATGACTGCATGGATAGATAGTACGTCACCATACTTTAAAACCGGTTCCCACCATTTTTTTCAGCATGACTTTTGATGAAAAACGGACTTTTTTGTTTTTCATGTTATGGATCAGTTGGGCTTAGATAAAAGCTGTTGAAACCCTTTACCCCGCTTGGATTTGGTTAATACTTGGTTTATTGGCTGCGCACCATTGGATAGTACGTCACCATACTTTAAAACCGGTTCCCACCATTTTTTTCAGCATGACTTTTGATGAAAAACGGACTTTTTTGTTTTTCATGTTATGGATCAGTTGGGCTTAGATAAAAGCTGTTGAAACCCTTTACCCCGCTTGTATTTGGTTAATACTTGGTTTATTGGCTGCGCACCATTGGATAGTACGTCACCATACTTTAAAACCGGTTCCCACCATTTTTTTCAGCATGACTTTTGATGAAAAACGGACTTTTTTGTTTTTCATGTTATGGATCAGTTGGGCTTAGATAAAAGCTGTTGAAACCCTTTACCCCGCTTGGATTTGGTTAATACTTGGTTTATTGGCTGCGCACCATTGGATAGTACGTCACCATACTATAAAACCGGTTCCCACCATTTTTTTCAGCATGACTTTTGATGAAAAACGGACTTTTTTGTTTTTCATCTTATGGATCAGTTGGGCTTAGATAAAAGCTGTTGAAACCCTTTACCCCGCTTGGATTTGGTTAATACTTGGTTTATTGGCTGCGCACCATTGGATAGTACGTCACCATACTTTAAAACCGGTTCCCACCATTTTTTTCAGCATGACTTTTGATGAAAAACGGACTTTTTTGTTTTTCATGTTATGGATCAGTTGGGCTTAGATAAAAGCTGTTGAAACCCTTTACCCCGCTTGGATTTGGTTAATACTTGGTTTATTGGCTGCGCACCATTGGATAGTACGTCACCATACTTTAAAACCGGTTCCCACCATTTTTTTCAGCATGACTTTTGATGAAAAACGGACTTTTTTGTTTTTCAGGTTATGGATCAGTTGGGCTTAGATAAAAGCTGTTGAAACCCTTTACCCCGATTGGATTTGGTTAATACTTGGTTTATTGGCTGCGCACCATTGAATAGTACGTCACCAGACGTTAAAACCGGTTCCCACCATTTTTTTCAGCATGACTTTTGATGAAAAACGGACTTTTTTGTTTTTCATGTTATGGATCAGTTGGGCTTAGATAAAAGCTGTTGAAACCCTTTACCCCGCATGGATTTGGTTAATACTTGGTTTATTGGCTGCGCACCATTGGATAGTACGTCACCATACTTTAAAACCGGTTCCCACCATTTTTTTCAGCATGACTTTTGATGAAAAACGGACTTTTTTGTTTTTCATGTTATGGATCAGTTGGGCTTAGATAAAAGCTGTTGAAACCCTTTACCCCGCTTGGATTTGGTTAATAATTGGTTTATTGGCTGCGCACCATTGGATAGTACGTCACCATACTTTAAAACCGGTTCCCACCATTTTTTTCAGCATGACTTTTGATGAAAAACGGACATTTTTGTTGTTCATGTTATGGATCAGTTGGGCTTAGATAAAAGCTGTTGAAACCCTTTACCCCGCTTGGATTTGGTTAATACTTGGTTTATTGGCTGCGCACCATTGGATAGTACGTCACCATACTTTAAAACCGGTTCCCACCATTTTTTTCAGCATGACTTTTGATGAAAAACGGACTTTTTTGTTTTTCATGTTATGGATCAGTTGGGCTTAGATAAAAGCTGTTGAAACCCTTTACCCCGCTTGGATTTGGTTAATACTTGGTTTATTGGCTGCGCACCATTGAATAGTACGTCACCATACTTTAAAACCGGTTCCCACCATTTTTTCAGCATGACTTTTGATGAAAAACGGACTTTTTTGTTTTTCATGTTATGGATCAGTTGGGCTTAGATAAAAGCTGTTGAAACCCTTTACCCCGCTTGGATTTGGTTAATACTTAGTTTATTGGCTGCGCACCATGTGATAGTACGTCACCATACTTTAAAACCGGTTCCCACCATTTTTTTCAGCATGACTTTTGATGAAAAACGGACTTTTTTGTTTTTCATGTTATGGATCAGTTGGGCTTAGATAAAAGCTGTTGAAACCCTTTACCCCGCTTGGATTTGGTTAATACTTGGTTTATTGGCTGCGCACCATTGAATAGTACGTCACCATACTTTAAAACCGGTTCCCACCATTTTTTTCAGCATGACTTTTGATGAAAAACGGACTTTTTTGTTTTTTCATGTTATGGATCAGTTAGGCTTAGATAAAAGCTGTTGAAACCCTTTACCCCGCTTGGATTTGGTTAATACTTGGTTTATTGGCTGCGCACCATTGGATAGTACGTCACCATACTTTAAAACCGGTTCCCACCATTTTTTTCAGCATGACTTTTGATGAAAAACGGACTTTTTTGTTTTTCATGTTATGGATCAGTTGGGCTTAGATAAAAGCTGTTGAAACCCTTTACCCCGCTTGGATTTGGTTAATACTTGGTTTATTGGCTGCGCACCATTGAAGAGTACGTCACCATACTTTAAAATCGGTTCCCACCATTTTTTTCAGCATGACTTTTGATGAAAAACGGACTTTTTGTTTTTCATGTTATGGATCAGTTGGGCTTAGATAAAAGCTGTTGAAACCCTTTACCCCGCTTGGATTTGGTTAATACTTGGTTTATTGGCTGCGCACCATTGGATAGTACGTCACCATACTTTAAAACCGGTTCCCACCATTTGTTTCAGCATGACTTTTGATCAAAAACGGACTTTTTTGTTTTTCATGTTATGGATCAGTTATGCTTAGATAAAAGCTGTTGAAACCCTTTACCCCGCTTGGATTTGGTTAATACTTGGTTTATTGGCTGCGCACCATTGGATAGTACGTCACCATACTTTAAAACCGGTTCCCACCATTTTTTTCAGCATGACTTTTGATGAAAAACGGACTTTTTTGTTTTTCATCTTATGGATCAGTTGGGCTTAGATAAAAGCTGTTGAAACCCTTTACCCCGCTTGGATTTGGTTAATACTTGGTTTATTGGCTGCGCACCATTGGATAGTACGTCACCATACTTTAAAACCGGTTCCCACCATTTTTTTCAGCATGACTTTTGATGAAAAACGGACTTTTTTGTTTTTCATGTTATGGATCAGTTGGGCTTAGATAAAAGCTGTTGAAACCCTTTACCCCGCTTGGATTTGGTTAATACTTGGTTTATTGGCTGCGCACCATTGGATAGTACGTCACCATACTTTAAAACCGCTTCCCACCATTTTTTTCAGCATGACTTTTGATGAAAAACGGACTTTTTTGTTTTTCATGTTATAGATCAGTTGGGCTTAGATAAAAGCTGTTGAAACCCTTTACCCCGCTTGGATTTGGTTAATACTTGGTTTATTGGCTGCGCACCATTGGATAGTACGTCACCATACTTTAAAACCGGTTCCCACCATTTTTTCAGCATGACTTTTGATGAAAAACGGACTTTTTTGTTTTTCATGTTATGGATCAGTTGGGCTTAGATAAAAGCTGTTGAAACCCTTTACCCCGCTTGGATTTGGTTAATACTTGGTTTATTGGCTGCGCACCATTGGATAGTACGTCACCATACTCTAATACCGGTTCCCACCATTTTTTTCAGCATGACTTTTGATGAAAAACGGACTTTTTTGTTTTTCATGTTATGGATCAGTTGGGCTTAGATAAAAGCTGTTGAAACCCTTTACCCCGCTTGGATTTGGTTAATACTTGGTTTATTGGCTGCGCACTATTGGATAGTACGTCACCATACTTTAAAACCGGTTCCCACCATTTTTTTCAGCATGACTTTTGATGAAAAACGGACTTTTTTGTTTTTCATGTTATGGATCAGTTGGGCTTAGATAAAAGCTGTTGAAACCCTTTACCCCGCTTGGATTTGGTTAATACTTCGTTTATTGGCTGCGCACCATTGGATAGTACGTCACCATACTTTAAAACCGGTTCCCACCATTTTTTTCAGCATGACTTTTGATGAAAAACGGACTTTTTTGTTTTTCATGTTATGGATCAGTTGGGCTTAGATAAAAGCTGTTGAAACCCTTTACCCCGCTTGGATTTGGTTAATACTTGGTTTATTGGCTGCGCACCATTGGATAGTACGTCACCATACTTTAAAACCGGTTCCCACCATTTTTTTCAGCATGACTTTTGATGAAAAACGGACTTTTTTGTTTTTCATGTTATGGATCACTTGGGCTTAGATAAAAGCTGTTGAAACCCTTTATCCCGCTTGGATTTGGTTAATACTTGGTTTATTGGCTGCGCACTATTGGATAGTACGTCACCATACTTTAAAACCGGTTCCCACCATTTTTTCAGCATGACTTTTGATGAAAAACGGACTTTTTTGTTTTTCATGTTATGGATCAGTTTGGCTTAGATAAAAGCTGTTGAAACCCTTTACCCCGCTTGGATTTGGTTAATACTTGGTTTATTGGCTGCGCACCATTTGATAGTACGTCACCATACTTTAAAACCGGTTCCCACCATTTTTTTCAGCATGACATTTGATGAAAAGCGGACTTTTTTGTTTTTCATGTTATGGATCAGTTGGGCTTAGATAAAAGCTGTTGAAACCCTTTACCCCGCTTGGATTTGGTTAATACTTGGTTTATTGGCTGCGCACCATTGGATAGTACGTCACCATACTTTAAAACCGGTTCCCACCATTTTTTTCAGCCTGACTTTTGATGAAAAACGGACTTTTTTGTTTTTCATGTTATGGATCAGTTGGGCTTAGATAAAAGCTGTTGAAACCCTTTACCCCGCTTGGATTTGGTTAATACTTGGTTTATTGGCTGCGCACCATTGGATAGTACGTCACCATACTTTAAAACCGGTTCCCACCATTTTTTTCAGCATGACTTTTGATGAAAAACGGACTTTTTTGTTTTTCATGTTATGGATCAGTTGGGCTTAGATAAAAGCTGTTGAAACCCTTTACCCCGCTTGGATTTGGTTAATACTTGGTTTATTGGCTGCGCACCATTGGATAGTACGTCACCATACTTTAAAACCGGTTCCCACCATTTTTTTCAGCATGACTTTTGATGAAAAACGGACTTTTTTGTTTTTCATGTTATGGATCAGTTGGGCTTAGATAAAAGCTGTTGAAACCCTTTACCCCGCTTGGATTTGGTTAATACTTGGTTTATTGGCTGCGCACCATTAGATAGTACGTCACCATACTTTAAAACCGGTTCCCACCATTTTTTTCAGCATGACTTTTGATGAAAAACGGACTTTTTTGTTTTTCATGTTATGGATCAGTTGGGCTTAGATAAAAGCTGTTGAAACCCTTTACCCCGCTTGGATTTGGTTAATACTTGGTTTATTGGCTGCGCACCATTAGATAGTACGTCACCATACTTTAAAACCTGTTCCCACCATTTTTTTCAGCATGACTTTTGATGAAAAACGGACTTTTTTGTTTTTCATGTTATTGATCAGTTGGGCTTAGATAAAAGCTGTTGAAACCCTTTACCCCGCTTGGATTTGGTTAATACTTGGTTTATTGGCTGCGCACCATTGGATAGTACGTCACCATACTTTAAAACCGGTTCCCACCATTTTTTTCAGCATGACTTTTGATGAAAAACGGACTTTTTTGTTTTTCATGTTATGGATCAGTTGGGCTTAGATAAAAGCTGTTGAAACCCTTTACCCCGCTTGTATTTGGTTAATACTTGGTTTATTGGCTGCGCACCATTAGATAGTACGTCACCATACTTTAAAACCGGTTCCCACCATCTTTTTCAGCATGACTTTTGATGAAAAACGGACTTTTTTGTTTTTCATGTTATGGATCAGTTGGGCTTAGATAAAAGCTGTTGAAACCCTTTACCCCGCTTGGATTTGGTTAATACTTGGTTTATTGGCTGCGCACCATTGGATAGTACGTCACCATACTATAAAACCGGTTCCCACCATTTTTTTCAGCATGACTTTTGATGAAAAACGGACTTTTTTGTTTTTCATGTTATGGATCAGTTGGGCTTAGATAAAAGCTGTTGAAACCCTTTACCCCGCTTGGATTTGGTTAATACTTGGTTTATTGGCTGCGCACCATTGGATAGTACGTCACCATACTTTAAAACCGGTTCCCACCATTTTTTTCAGCATGACTTTTGATGAAAAACGGACTTTTTTGTTTTTCATGTTATGGATCAGTTGGGCTTAGATAAAAGCTGTTGAAACCCTTTACCCCGCTTGGATTTGGTTAATACTTGGTTTATTGGCTGCGAACCATTAGATAGTACGTCACCATACTTTAAAACCGGTTCCCACCATTTTTTTCAGCATGACTTTTGATGAAAAACGGACTTTTTTGTTTTTCATGTTATGGATTAGTTGGGCTTAGATAAAAGCTGTTGAAACCCTTTACCCCGCTTGGATTTGGTTAATACTTGGTTTATTGGCTGCGCACCATTGGATAGTACGTCACCATACTTTAAAACCGGTTCCCACCATTTGTTTCAGCATGACTTTTGATGAAAAACGGACTTTTTTGTTTTTCATGTTATGGATCAGTTGGGCTTAGATAAAAGCTGTTGAAACCCTTTACCCCGCTTGGATTTGGTTAATACTTGGTTTATTGGCTGCGCACCATTGGATAGTACGTCACCATACTTTAAAACCGGTTTCCACCATTTTTTTCAGCATGACTTTTGATGAAAAACGGACTTTTTTGTTTTTCATGTTATGGATCAGTTGGGCTTAGATAAAAGCTGTTGAAACCGTTTACCCCGCTTGGATTTGGTTAATACTTGGTTTATTGGCTGCGCACCATTGGATAGTACGTCACCATACTTTAAAACCGGTTCCCACCATTTTTTTCAGCATGACTTTTGATGAAAAACGGACTTTTTTGTTTTTCATGTTATAGATCAGTTGGGCTTAGATAAAAGCTGTTGAAACCCTTTACCCCGCTTGGATTTGGTTAATATTTGGTTTATTGGCTGCGCACCATTGGATAGTACGTCACCATACTTTAAAACCGGTTCCCACCATTTTTTCAGCATGACTTTTGATGAAAAACGGACTTTTTTGTTTTTCATGTTATGGATCAGTTGGGCTTAGATAAAAGCTGTTGAAACCCTTTACCCCGCTTGGATTTGGTTAATACTTGGTTTATTGGCTGCGCACCATTGGATAGTACGTCACCATACTTTAAAACCTGTTCCCACCATTTTTTTCAGCATGACTTTTGATGAAAAACGGACTTTTTTGTTTTTCATGTTATTGATCAGTTGGGCTTAGATAAAAGCTGTTGAAACCCTTTACCCCGCTTGGATTTGGTTAATACTTGGTTTATTGGCTGCGCACCATTGGATAGTACGTCACCATACTTTAAAACCGGTTCCCACCATTTTTTTCAGCATGACTTTTGATGAAAAACGGACTTTTTTGTTTTTCATGTTATGGATCAGTTGGGCTTAGATAAAAGCTGTTGAAACCCTTTACCCCGCTTGGATTTGGTTAATACTTGGTTTATTGGCTGCGCACCATTGGATAGTACGTCACCATACTCTAATACCGGTTCCCACCATTTTTTTCAGCATGACTTTTGATGAAAAACGGACTTTTTTGTTTTTCATGTTATGGATCAGTTGGGCTTAGATAAAAGCTGTTGAAACCCTTTACCCCGCTTGGATTTGGTTAATACTTGGTTTATTGGCTGCGCACCATTGGATAGTACGTCACCATACTTTAAAACCGGTTCCCACCATTTTTTTCAGCATGACTTTTGATGAAAAACGGACTTTTTTGTTTTTCATCTTATGGATCAGTTGGGCTTAGATAAAAGCTGTTGAAACCCTTTACCCCGCTTGGATTTGGTTAATACTTGGTTTATTGGCTGCGCACCATTAGATAGTACGTCACCATACTTTAAAACTGGTTCCCACCATTTTTTTCAGCATGACTTTTGATGAAAAACGGACTTTTTTGTTTTTCATGTTATGGATCAATTGGACTTAGATAAAAGCTGTTGAAATGCTTTATCCCGCTTGGATTTGGTTAATACTTGGTTTATTGGCTGCGCACCATTGGATAGTACGTCACCATACTTTAAAACCGGTTCCCACCATTTTTTTCAGCATGACTTTTGATGAAAAGCGGACTTTTTTGTTTTTCATGTTATCGATCAGTTGGGCTTAGATAAAAGCTGTTGAAACCCTTTACCCCGCTTGGATTTGGTTAATACTTGGTTTATTGGCTGCGCACCATTGGATAGTACGTCACCATACTTTAAAACCGGTTCCCACCATTTTTTTCAGCCTGACTTTTGATGAAAAACGGACTTTTTTGTTTTTCATGTTATGGATCAGTTGGGCTTAGATAAAAGCTGTTGAAACCCTTTACCCCGCTTGGATTTGGTTAATACTTAGTTTATTGGCTGCGCACCATTGGATAGTACGTCACCATACTTTAAAACCGGTTCCCACCATTTTTTTCAGCATGACTTTTGATGAAAAACGGACTTTTTTGTTTTTCATGTTATGGATCAGTTGGGCTTAGATAAAAGCTGTTGAAACCCTTTACCCCGCTTGGATTTGGTTAATACTTGGTTTATTGGCTGCGCACCATTAGATAGTACGTCACCATACTTTAAAACCGGTTCCCACCATTTTTTTCAGCATGACTTTTGATGAAAAACGGACTTTTTTGTTTTTCATGTTATGGATCAGTTGGGCTTAGATAAAAGCTGTTGAAACCCTTTACCCCGCTTGGATTTGGTTAATACTTGGTTTATTGGCTGCGCACCATTGGATAGTACGTCACCATACTTTAAAACCGGTTCCCACCATTTTTTTCAGCATGACTTTTGATGAAAAACGGACTTTTTTGTTTTTCATGTTATGGATCAGTTGGGCTTAGATAAAAGCTGTTGAAACCCTTTACCCCGCTTGGATTTGGTTAATACTTGGTTTATTGGCTGCGCACCATTGAATAGTACGTCACCATACTTTAAAACCGGTTCCCACCATTTTTTTCAGCATGACTTTTGATGAAAAACGGACTTTTTTGTTTTTCATGTTATGGATCAGTTGGGCTTAGATAAAAGCTGTTGAAACCCTTTACCCCGCTTGGATTTGGTTAATACTTGGTTTATTGGCTGCGCACCATTGAATAGTACGTCACCATACATTAAAACCGGTTCCCACCATTTTTTTTAGCATGACTTTTGATGAAAAACGGACTTTTTTGTTTTTCATGTTATGGATCAGTTGGGCTTAGATAAAAGCTGTTGAAACCCTTTACCCCGCTTGGATTTGGTTAATACTTGGTTTATTGGCTGCGCACCATTGGATAGTACGTCACCATACTCTAAAACCGGTTCCCACCATTTTTTTCAGCATGACTTTTGATGAAAAACGGACTTTTTTGTTTCTCATGTTATGGATCAGTTGGGCTTAGATAAAAGCTGTTGAAACCCTTTACCCCGCTTGGATTTGGTTAATACTTCGTTTATTGGCTGCGCACCATTGGATAGTACGTCACCATACTTTAAAACCGGTTCCCACCATTTTTTTCAGCATGACTTTTGATGAAAAACGGACTTTTTTGTTTTTCATGTTATGGATCAGTTGGGCTTAGATAAAAGCTGTTGAAACCCTTTATCCCGCTTGGATTTGGTTAATACTTGGTTTATTGGCTGCGCACCATTGGATAGTACGTCACTATACTTTAAAACCGGTTCCCACCATTTTTTTCAGCATGACTTTTGATGAAAAACGGACTTTTTTGTTTTTCATGTTATGGATCAGTTGGGCTTAGATAAAAGCTGTTGAAACCCTTTACCCCGCTTGGATTTGGTTAATACTTGGTTTATTGGCTGCGCACTATTGGATAGTACGTCACCATACTTCAAAACCGGTTCCCACCATTTTTTTCAGCATGACTTTTGATGAAAAACGGACTTTTTTGTTTTTCATGTTATGGATCAGTTGGGCTTAGATAAAAGCTGTTGAAACCCTTTACCCCGCTTGGATTTGGTTAATACTTGGTTTATTGGCTGCGCACCATTTGATAGTACGTCACCATACTTTAAAACCGGTTCCCACCATTTTTTTCAGCATGACTTTTGATGAAAAGCGGACTTTTTTGTTTTTCATGTTATGGATCAGTTGGGATTAGATAAAAGCTGTTGAAACCCTTTACCCCGCTTGGATTTGGTTAATACTTGGTTTATTGGCTGCGCACCATTGGATAGTACGTCACCATACTTTAAAACCGGTTCCCACCATTTTTTTCAGCCTGACTTTTGATGAAAAACGGACTTTTTTGTTTTTCATGTTATGGATCAGTTGGGCTTAGATAAAAGCTGTTGAAACCCTTTACCCCGCTTGGATTTGGTTAATACTTAGTTTATTGGCTGCGCACCATTGGATAGTACGTCACCATACTTTAAAATTGGTTCCCACCATTTTTTTCAGCATGACTTTTGATGAAAAACGGACTTTTTTGTTTTTCATGTTATGGATCAGTTGGGCTTAGATAAAAGCTGTTGAAACCCTTTACCCCGCTTGGATTTGGTTAATACTTGGTTTATTGGCTGCGCACCATTGGATAGTACCTCACCATACTTTAAAACCGGTTCCCACCATTTTTTTCAG
Source organism: Unio delphinus (assembly GCA_029339505.1). Taxonomy (NCBI): domain Eukaryota; kingdom Metazoa; phylum Mollusca; class Bivalvia; order Unionida; family Unionidae; genus Unio; species Unio delphinus. The sequence continues at coordinate 2,547,895 of JAQISU010000119.1, forward strand.
CATGACTTTTGATGAAAAACGGACTTTTTTGTTTTTCATGTTATGGATCAGTTGGGCTTAGATAAAAGCTGTTGAAACCCTTTACCCCGCTTGGATTTGGTTAATACTTGGTTTATTGGCTGCGCACCATTGGATAGTACGTCACCATACTTTAAAACCGGTTCCCACCATTTTTTTCAGCATGACTTTTGATGAAAAACGGACTTTTTTGTTTTTCATGTTATGGATCAGTTGGGCTTAGATAAAAGCTGTTGAAACCCTTTACCCCGCTTGGATTTGGTTAATACTTGGTTTATTGGCTGCGCACCATTGGATAGTACGTCACCATACTTTAAAACCGGTTCCCACTATTTTTTTCAGCATGACTTTTGATGAAAAACGGACTTTTTTGTTTTTCATGTTATGGATCAGTTGGGCTTAGATAAAAGCTGTTGAAACCCTTTACCCCGCTTGGATTTGGTTAATACTTGGTTTATTGGCTGCGCATCATTGGATAGTACGTCACCATACTTTAAAACCTGTTCCCACCATTTTTTTCAGCATGACTTTTGATGAAAAACGGACTTTGTTGTTTTTCATGTTATTGATCAGTTGGGCTTAGATAAAAGCTGTTGAAACCCTTTACCCCGCTTGGATTTGGTTAATACTTGGTTTATTGGCTGCGCACCATTGAATAGTACGTCACCATACATTAAAACCGGTTCCCACCATTTTTTTCAGCATGACTTTTGATGAAAAACGGACTTTTTTGTTTTTCATGTTATGGATCAGTTGGGCTTAGATAAAAGCTGTTGAAACCCTTTACCCCGCTTGGATTTGGTTAATACTTGGTTTATTGGCTGCGCACCATTGGATAGTACGTCACCATACTTTAAAACCGGTTCCCACCATTTTTTTCAGCATGACTTTTGATGAAAAACGGACTTTTTTGTTTTTCATGTTATGGATCAGTTGGGCTTAGATAAAAGCTGTTAAAACCCTTTACCCCGCTTGGATTTGGTTAATACTTGGTTTATTGGCTGCGCACATTTAGATAGTACGTCACCATACTTTAAAACCGGTTCCCACCATTTTTTTCAGCATGACTTTTGATGAAAAACGGACTTTTTTGTTTTTCATGTTATGGATCAGTTGGGCTTAGATAAAAGCTGTTGAAACCCTTTACCCCGCTTGGATTTGGTTAATACTTGGTTTATTGGCTGCGCACCATTGAATAGTACGTCACCATACTTTAAAACCGGTTCCCACCATTTTTTTCAGCATGACTTTTGATGAAAAACGGACTTTTTTGTTTTTCATGTTATGGATCAGTTGGGCTTAGATAAAAGCTGTTGAAACCCTTTACCCCGCTTGGATTTGGTTAATACTTGGTTTATTGGCTGCGCACCATTGGATAGTACGTCACCATACTTTAAAACCGGTTCCCACCATTTTTTTCAGCATGAGTTTTGATGAAAAACGGACTTTTTTGTTTTTTATGTTATGGATCAGTTTGGCTTAGATAAAAGCTGTTGAAACCCTTTACCCCGCTTGGATTTGGTTAATACTTGGTTTTTTGGCTGCGCACCATTGGATAGTACGTCACCATACTTTAAAACCGGTTTCCACCATTTTTTTCAGCATGACTTTTGATGAAAAACGGACTTTTTTGTTTTTCATGTTATGGATCAGTTGAGCTTAGATAAAAGCTGTTGAAACCCTTTACCCCGCTTGGATTTGGTTAATACTTGGTTTATTGGCTGCGCACCATTGGATAGTACGTCACCATACTTTAAAACCGGTTCCCACCATTTTTTTCAGCATGACTTTTGATGAAAAACGGACTTTTTTGTTTTTCATGTTATGGATCAGTTGGGCTTAGATAAAAGCTGTTGAAACCCTTTACCCCGCTTGGATTTGGTTAATACTTGGTTTATTGGCTGCGCACCATTGGATAGTACGTCACCATACTTTAAAACCGGTTCCCACCGTTTTTTTCAGCATGACTTTTGATGAAAAACGGACTTTTTTGTTTTTCATGTTATGGATCAGTTGGGCTTAGATAAAAGCTGTTGAAACCCTTTACCCCGCTTGGATTTGGTTAATACTTGGTTTATTGGCTGCGCACCTTTGGATAGTACGTCACCATACTTTAAAACCGGTTCCCACCATTTTTTTCAGCATGACTTTTGATGAAAAACGGACTTTTTTGTTTTTCATGTTATGGATCAGTTGGGCTTAGATAAAAGCTGTTGAAACCCTTTACCCCGCTTGGATTTGGTTAATACTTGGTTTTTTGGCTGCGCACCATTGGATAGTACGTCACCATACTTTAAAACCGGTTCCCACCATTTTTTTCAGCCTGACTTTTGATGAAAAACGGACTTTTTTGTTTTTCATGTTATGGATCAGTTGGGCTTAGATAAAAGCTGTTGAAACCCTTTACCCCGCTTGGATTTGGTTAATACTTGGTTTTTTGGCTGCGCACCATTGGATAGTACGTCACCATACTTTAAAACCGGTTTCCACCATTTTTTTCAGCCTGACTTTTGATGAAAAACGGACTTTTTTGTTTTTCATGTTATGGATCAGTTGGGCTTAGATAAAAGCTGTTGAAACTCTTTATCCCGCTTGGATTTGGTTAATACTTGGTTTATTGGCTGCGCACCATTGGATAGTACGTCACCATACTTTAAAACCGGTTCCCACCATTTTTTTCAGCATGACTTTTGATGAAAAACGGACTTTTTTGTTTTTCATGTTATGGATCAGTTGGGCTTAGATAAAAGCTGTTGAAACCCTTTACCCCGCTTGGATTTGGTTAATACTTGGTTTATTGGCTGCGCACCATTGGATAGTACGTCACCATACTTTAAAACCGGTTCCCACCATTTTTTCAGCATGACTTTTGATGAAAAACGGACTTTTTTGTTTTTCATGTTATTGATCAGTTGGGCTTAGATAAAAGCTGTTGAAACCCTTTACCCCGCTTGGATTTGGTTAATACTTGGTTTATTGGCTGCGCACCATTGGATAGTACGTCACCATACTTTAAAACCGGTTCCCACCATTTTTTTCAGCATGACTTTTGATGAAAAACGGACTTTTTTGTTTTTCATGTTATGGATCAGTTGGGCTTAGATAAAAGCTGTTGAAACCCTTTACCCCGCTTGGATTTGGTTAATACTTGGTTTATTGGCTGCGCACCATTGAAAAGTACGTCACCATACATTAAAACCGGTTCCCACCATTTTTTTTAGCATGACTTTTGATGAAAAACGGACTTTTTTGTTTTTCATGTTATGGATCAGTTGGGCTTAGATAAAAGCTGTTGAAACCCTTTACCCCGCTTGGATTTGGTTAATACTTGGTTTATTGGCTGCGCACCATTGGATAGTACGTCACCATACTCTAAAACCGGTTCCCACCATTTTTTTCAGCATGACTTTTGATGAAAAACGGACTTTTTTGTTTCTCATGTTATGGATCAGTTGGGCTTAGATAAAAGCTGTTGAAACCCTTTACCCCGCTTGGATTTGGTTAATACTTCGTTTATTGGCTGCGCACCATTGGATAGTACGTCACCATACTTTAAAACCGGTTCCCACCATTTTTTCAGCATGACTTTTGATGAAAAACGGACTTTTTTGTTTTTCATGTTATGGATCAGTTGGGCTTAGATAAAAGCTGTTGAAACCCTTTATCCCGCTTGGATTTGGTTAATACTTGGTTTATTGGCTGCGCACCATTGGATAGTACGTCACCATACTTTAAAACCGGTTCCCACCATTTTTTTCAGCATGACTTTTGATGAAAAACGGACTTTTTTGTTTTTCATGTTATGGATCAGTTGGGCTTAGATAAAAGCTGTTGAAACCCTTTACCCCGCTTGGATTTGGTTAATACTTGGTTTATTGGCTGCGCACTATTGGATAGTACGTCACCATACTTTAAAACCGGTTCCCACCATTTTTTTCAGCATGACTTTTGATGAAAAACGGACTTTTTTGTTTTTCATGTTATGGATCAGTTGGGCTTAGATAAAAGCTGTTGAAACCCTTTACCCCGCTTGGATTTGGTTAATACTTGGTTTATTGGCTGCGCACCATTTGATAGTACGTCACCATACTTTAAAACCGGTTCCCACCATTTTTTTCAGCATGACTTTTGATGAAAAGCGGACTTTTTTGTTTTTCATGTTATGGATCAGTTGGGCTTAGATAAAAGCTGTTGAAACCCTTTACCCCGCTTGGATTTGGTTAATATTTGGTTTATTGGCTGCGCACCATTGGATAGTACGTCACCATACTTTAAAACCGGTTCCCACCATTTTTTTCAGCCTGACTTTTGATGAAAAACGGACTTTTTTGTTTTTCATGTTATGGATCAGTTGGGCTTAGATAAAAGCTGTTGAAACCCTTTACCCCGCTTGGATTTGGTTAATACTTAGTTTATTGGCTGCGCACCATTGGATAGTACGTCACCATACTTTAAAACCGGTTCCCACCATTTTTTTCAGCATGACTTTTGATGAAAAACGGACTTTTTTGTTTTTCATGTTATGGATCAGTTGGGCTTAGATAAAAGCTGTTGAAACCCTTTACCCCGCTTGGATTTGGTTAATACTTGGTTTATTGGCTGCGCACCATTGGATAGTACGTCACCATACTTTAAAACCGGTTCCCACCATTTTTTTCAGCATGACTTTTGATGAAAAACGGACTTTTTTGTTTTTCATGTTATGGATCAGTTGGGCTTAGATAAAAGCTGTTGAAACCCTTTACCCCGCTTGGATTTGGTTAATACTTGGTTTATTGGCTGCGCACCATTGGATAGTACGTCACCATACTTTAAAACCGGTTCCCACCATTTTTTTCAGCATGACTTTTGATGAAAAACGGACTTTTTTGTTTTTCATGTTATGGATCAGTTGGGCTTAGATAAAAGCTGTTGAAACCCTTTACCCCGCTTGGATTTGGTTAATACTTGGTTTATTGGCTGCGCACCATTGGATAGTACGTCACCATACTTTAAAACCGGTTCCCACCATTTTTTTCAGCATGACTTTTGATGAAAAACGGACTTTTTTGTTTTTCATGTTATGGATCAGTTGGGCTTAGATAAAAGCTGTTGAAACCCTTTACCCCGCTTGGATTTGGTTAATACTTGGTTTATTGGCTGCGCACCATTGAATAGTACGTCACCATACTTTAAAACCGGTTCCCACCATTTTTTTCAGCCTGACTTTTGATGAAAAACGGACTTTTTTGTTTTTCATGTTATGGATCAGTTGGGCTTAGATAAAAGCTGTTGAAACCCTTTACCCCGCTTGGATTTGGTTAATACTTGGTTTATTGGCTGCGCACCATTGGATAGTACGTCACCATACTTTAAAACCGGTTCCCACCATTTTTTTCAGCATGACTTTTGATGAAAAACGGACTTTTTTGTTTTTTATGTTATGGATCAGTTTGGCTTAGATAAAAGCTGTTGAAACCCTTTACCCCGCTTGGATTTGGTTAATACTTGGTTTTTTGGCTGCGCACCATTGGATAGTACGTCACCATACTTTAAAACCGGTTTCCACCATTTTTTTCAGCATGACTTTTGATGAAAAACGGACTTTTTTGTTTTTCATGTTATGGATCAGTTGAGCTTAGATAAAAGCTGTTGAAACCCTTTACCCCGCTTGGATTTGGTTAATACTTGGTTTATTGGCTGCGCACCATTGGATAGTACGTCACCATACTTTAAAACCGGTTCCCACCATTTTTTTCAGCATGACTTTTGATGAAAAACGGACTTTTTTGTTTTTCATGTTATGGATCAGTTGGGCTTAGATAAAAGCTGTTGAAACCCTTTACCCCGCTTGGATTTGGTTAATACTTGGTTTATTGGCTGCGCACCATTGGATAGTACGTCACCATACTTTAAAACCGGTTCCCACCGTTTTTTTCAGCATGACTTTTGATGAAAAACGGACTTTTTTGTTTTTCATGTTATGGATCAGTTGGGCTTAGATAAAAGCTGTTGAAACCCTTTACCCCGCTTGGATTTGGTTAATACTTGGTTTATTGGCTGCGCACCTTTGGATAGTACGTCACCATACTTTAAAACCGGTTCCCACCATTTTTTTCAGCATGACTTTTGATGAAAAACGGACTTTTTTGTTTTTCATGTTATGGATCAGTTGGGCTTAGATAAAAGCTGTTGAAACCCTTTACCCCGCTTGGATTTGGTTAATACTTGGTTTTTTGGCTGCGCACCATTGGATAGTACGTCACCATACTTTAAAACCGGTTCCCACCATTTTTTTCAGCCTGACTTTTGATGAAAAACGGACTTTTTTGTTTTTCATGTTATGGATCAGTTGGGCTTAGATAAAAGCTGTTGAAACCCTTTACCCCGCTTGGATTTGGTTAATACTTGGTTTTTTGGCTGCGCACCATTGGATAGTACGTCACCATACTTTAAAACCGGTTTCCACCATTTTTTTCAGCCTGACTTTTGATGAAAAACGGACTTTTTTGTTTTTCATGTTATGGATCAGTTGGGCTTAGATAAAAGCTGTTGAAACTCTTTACCCCGCTTGGATTTGGTTAATACTTGGTTTATTGGCTGCGCACCATTGGATAGTACGTCACCATACTTTAAAACCGGTTCCCACCATTTTTTTCAGCATGACTTTTGATGAAAAACGGACTTTTTTGTTTTTCATGTTATGGATCAGTTGGGCTTAGATAAAAGCTGTTGAAACCCTTTACCCCGCTTGGATTTGGTTAATACTTGGTTTATTGGCTGCGCACCATTGGATAGTACGTCACCATACTTTAAAACCGGTTCCCACCATTTTTTCAGCATGACTTTTGATGAAAAACGGACTTTTTTGTTTTTCATGTTATTGATCAGTTGGGCTTAGATAAAAGCTGTTGAAACCCTTTACCCCGCTTGGATTTGGTTAATACTTGGTTTATTGGCTGCGCACCATTGGATAGTACGTCACCATACTTTAAAACCGGTTCCCACCATTTTTTTCAGCATGACTTTTGATGAAAAACGGACTTTTTTGTTTTTCATGTTATGGATCAGTTGGGCTTAGATAAAAGCTGTTGAAACCCTTTACCCCGCTTGGATTTGGTTAATACTTGGTTTATTGGCTGCGCACCATTGAATAGTACGTCACCATACATTAAAACCGGTTCCCACCATTTTTTTTAGCATGACTTTTGATGAAAAACGGACTTTTTTGTTTTTCATGTTATGGATCAGTTGGGCTTAGATAAAAGCTGTTGAAACCCTTTACCCCGCTTGGATTTGGTTAATACTTGGTTTATTGGCTGCGCACCATTGGATAGTACGTCACCATACTCTAAAACCGGTTCCCACCATTTTTTTCAGCATGACTTTTGATGAAAAACGGACTTTTTTGTTTCTCATGTTATGGATCAGTTGGGCTTAGATAAAAGCTGTTGAAACCCTTTACCCCGCTTGGATTTGGTTAATACTTCGTTTATTGGCTGCGCACCATTGGATAGTACGTCACCATACTTTAAAACCGGTTCCCACCATTTTTTCAGCATGACTTTTGATGAAAAACGGACTTTTTTGTTTTTCATGTTATGGATCAGTTGGGCTTAGATAAAAGCTGTTGAAACCCTTTATCCCGCTTGGATTTGGTTAATACTTGGTTTATTGGCTGCGCACCATTGGATAGTACGTCACCATACTTTAAAACCGGTTCCCACCATTTTTTTCAGCATGACTTTTGATGAAAAACGGACTTTTTTGTTTTTCATGTTATGGATCAGTTGGGCTTAGATAAAAGCTGTTGAAACCCTTTACCCCGCTTGGATTTGGTTAATACTTGGTTTATTGGCTGCGCACTATTGGATAGTACGTCACCATACTTTAAAACCGGTTCCCACCATTTTTTTCAGCATGACTTTTGATGAAAAACGGACTTTTTTGTTTTTCATGTTATGGATCAGTTGGGCTTAGATAAAAGCTGTTGAAACCCTTTACCCCGCTTGGATTTGGTTAATACTTGGTTTATTGGCTGCGCACCATTTGATAGTACGTCACCATACTTTAAAACCGGTTCCCACCATTTTTTTCAGCATGACTTTTGATGAAAAGCGGACTTTTTTGTTTTTCATGTTATGGATCAGTTGGGCTTAGATAAAAGCTGTTGAAACCCTTTACCCCGCTTGGATTTGGTTAATACTTGGTTTATTGGCTGCGCACCATTGGATAGTACGTCACCATACTTTAAAACCGGTTCCCACCATTTTTTTCAGCCTGACTTTTGATGAAAAACGGACTTTTTTGTTTTTCATGTTATGGATCAGTTGGGCTTAGATAAAAGCTGTTGAAACCCTTTACCCCGCTTGGATTTGGTTAATACTTAGTTTATTGGCTGCGCACCATTGGATAGTACGTCACCATACTTTAAAACCGGTTCCCACCATTTTTTTCAGCATGACTTTTGATTAAAAACGGACTTTTTTGTTTTTCATGTTATGGATCAGTTGGGCTTAGATAAAAGCTGTTGAAACCCTTTACCCCGCTTGGATTTGGTTAATACTTGGTTTATTGGCTGCGCACCATTGGATAGTACGTCACCATACTTTAAAACCGGTTCCCACCATTTTTTTCAGCATGACTTTTGATGAAAAACGGACTTTTTTGTTTTTCATGTTATGGATCAGTTGGGCTTAGATAAAAGCTGTTGAAACCCTTTACCCCGCTTGGATTTGGTTAATACTTGGTTTATTGGCTGCGCACCATTGGATAGTACGTCACCATACTTTAAAACCGGTTCCCACCATTTTTTTCAGCATGACTTTTGATGAAAAACGGACTTTTTTGTTTTTCATGTTATGGATCAGTTGGGCTTAGATAAAAGCTGTTGAAACCCTTTACCCCGCTTGGATTTGGTTAATACTTGGTTTATTGGCTGCGCACCATTAGATAGTACGTCACCATACTTTAAAACCGGTTCCCACCATTTTTTTCAGCATGACTTTTGATGAAAAACGGACTTTTTTGTTTTTCATGTTATGGATCAGTTGGGCTTAGATAAAAGCTGTTGAAACCCTTTACCCCGCTTGGATTTGGTTAATACTTGGTTTATTGGCTGCGCACCATTGGATAGTACGTCACCATACTTTAAAACCGGTTCCCACCATTTTTTTCAGCATGACTTTTGATGAAAAACGGACTTTTTTGTTTTTCATGTTATGGATCAGTTGGGCTTAGATAAAAGCTGTTGAAACCCTTTACCCCGCTTGGATTTGGTTAATACTTGGTTTATTGGCTGCGCACCATTGGATAGTACGTCACCATACTTTAAAACCGGTTCCCACCATTTTTTTCAGCATGACTTTTGATGAAAAACGGACTTTTTTGTTTTTCATGTTATGGATCAGTTGGGCTTAGATAAAAGCTGTTGAAACCCTTTACCCCGCTTGGATTTGGTTAATACTTGGTTTATTGGCTGCGCACCATTGGATAGTACGTCACCATACTTTAAAACCGGTTCCCACCATTTTTTTCAGCATGACTTTTGATGAAAAACGGACTTTTTTGTTTTTCATGTTATGGATCAGTTGGGCTTAGATAAAAGCTGTTGAAACCCTTTACCCCGCTTGGATTTGGTTAATACTTGGTTTATTGGCTGCGCATCATTGGATAGTACGTCACCATACTTTAAAACCTGTTCCCACCATTTTTTTCAGCATGACTTTTGATGAAAAACGGACTTTTTTGTTTTTCATGTTATTGATCAGTTGGGCTTAGATAAAAGCTGTTGAAACCCTTTACCCCGCTTGGATTTGGTTAATACTTGGTTTATTGGCTGCGCACCATTGAATAGTACGTCACCATACATTAAAACCGGTTCCCACCATTTTTTTCAGCATGACTTTTGATGAAAAACGGACTTTTTTGTTTTTCATGTTATGGATCAGTTGGGCTTAGATAAAAGCTGTTGAAACCCTTTACCCCGCTTGGATTTGGTTAATACTTGGTTTATTGGCTGCGCACCATTGGATAGTACGTCACCATACTTTAAAACCGGTTCCCACCATTTTTTTCAGCATGACTTTTGATGAAAAACGGACTTTTTTGTTTTTCATGTTATGGATCAGTTGGGCTTAGATAAAAGCTGTTAAAACCCTTTACCCCGCTTGGATTTGGTTAATACTTGGTTTATTGGCTGCGCACATTTAGATAGTACGTCACCATACTTTAAAACCGGTTCCCACCATTTTTTTCAGCATGACTTTTGATGAAAAACGGACTTTTTTGTTTTTCATGTTATGGATCAGTTGGGCTTAGATAAAAGCTGTTAAAACCCTTTACCCCGCTTGGATTTGGTTAATACTTGGTTTATTGGCTGCGCACCATTGAATAGTACGTCACCATACTTTAAAACCGGTTCCCACCATTTTTTTCAGCATGACTTTTGATGAAAAACGGACTTTTTTGTTTTTCATGTTATGGATCAGTTGGGCTTAGATAAAAGCTTTTGAAACCCTTTACCCCGCTTGGATTTGGTTAATACTTGGTTTATTGGCTGCGCACCATTAGATAGTACGTCACCATACTTTAAAACCGGTTCCCGCCATTTTTTTCAGCATGACTTTTGATGAAAAACGGACTTTTTTGTTTTTCATGTTATGGATCAGTTTGGCTTAGATAAAAGCTGTTGAAACCCTTTACTCCGCTTGGATTTGGTTAATACTTGGTTTTTTGGCTGCGCACCATTGGATAGTACGTCACCATACTTTAAAACCGGTTTCCACCATTTTTTTCAGCATGACTTTTGATGAAAAACGGACTTTTTTGTTTTTCATGTTATGGATCAGTTGGGCTTAGATAAAAGCTGTTGAAACCCTTTACCCCGCTTGGATTTGATTAATACTTGGTTTATTGCCTGCGCACCATTGGATAGTACGTCACCATACTTTAGAACCGGTTCCCACCATTTTTTTCAGCATGACTTTTGATGAAAAACGGACTTTTTTGTTTTTCATGTTATGGATCAGTTGGGCTTAGATAAAAGCTGTTGAAACCCTTTACCCCGCTTGGATTTGGTTAATACTTGGTTTATTGGCTGCGCACCATTGGATAGTACGTCACCATACTTTAAAACCGGTTCCCACCATTTTTTTCAGCATGACTTTTGATGAAAAACGGACTTTTTTGTTTTTCATGTTATGGATCAGTTGGGCTTAGATAAAAGCTGTTGAAACCCTTTACCCCGCTTGGATTTGGTTAATACTTGGTTTATTGGCTGCGCACCTTTGGATAGTACGTCACCATACTTTAAAACCGGTTCCCACCATTTTTTTCAGCATGACTTTTGATGAAAAACGGACTTTTTTGTTTTTCATGTTATGGATCAGTTGGGCTTAGATAAAAGCTGTTGAAACCCTTTACCCCGCTTGGATTTGGTTAATACTTGGTTTTTTGGCTGCGCACCATTGGATAGTACGTCACCATACTTTAAAACCGGTTCCCACCATTTTTTTCAGCCTGACTTTTGATGAAAAACGGACTTTTTTGTTTTTCATGTTATGGATCAGTTGGGCTTAGATAAAAGCTGTTGAAACCCTTTACCCCGCTTGGATTTGGTTAATACTTGGTTTTTTTGGCTGCGCACCATTGGATAGTACGTCACCATACTTTAAAACCGGTTTCCACCATTTTTTTCAGCCTGACTTTTGATGAAAAACGGACTTTTTTGTTTTTCATGTTATGGATCAGTTGGGCTTAGATAAAAGCTGTTGAAACCCTTTACCCCGCTTGGATTTGGTTAATACTTGGTTTATTGGCTGCGCACCATTGGATAGTACGTCACCATACTTTAAAACCGGTTTCCACCATTTTTTTCAGCATGACTTTTGATGAAAAACGGACTTTTTTGTTTTTCATGTTATGGATCAGTTGGGCTTAGATAAAAGCTGTTGAAACCCTTTACCCCGCTTGGATTTGGTTAATACTTGGTTTATTGGCTGCGCACTATTAGATAGTACGTCACCATACTTTAAAACCGGTTCCCACCATTTTTTTCAGCATGACTTTTGATGAAAAACGGACTTTTTTGTTTTTCATGTTATGGATCAGTTGGGCTTAGATAAAAGCTGTTGAAACCCTTTACCCCGCTTGGATTTAATTAATACTTGGTTTATTGGCTGCGCACCATTGGATAGTACGTCACCATACTTTAAAACCGGTTCCCACCATTTTTTTCAGCATGACTTTTGATGAAAAACGGACTTTTTTGTTTTTCATGTTATGGATCAGTTGGGCTTAGATAAAAGCTGTTGAAACCCTTTACCCCGCTTGGATTTGGTTAATACTTGGTTTATTGGCTGCGCACCATTGGATAGTACGTCACCATACTTTAAAACCGGTTCCCATCATTTTTTTCAGCATGACTTTTGATGAAAAACGGACTTTTTTGTTTTTCATGTTATGGATCAGTTGGGCTTAGATAAAAGCTGTTGAAACCCTTTACCCCGCTTGGATTTGGTTAATACTTGGTTTATTGGCTGCGCACCATTAGATAGTACGTCACCATACTTTAAAACCGGTTCCCACCATTTTTTTCAGCATGACTTTTGATGAAAAACGGACTTTTTTGTTTTTCATGTTATGGATCAGTTGGGCTTAGATAAAAGCTGTTGAAACCCTTTACCCCGCTTGGATTTGGTTAATACTTGATTTATTGGCTGCGCACCATTGGATAGTACGTCACCATACTTTAAAACCGGTTCCCCCCATTTTTTTCAGCATGACTTTTGATGAAAAACGGACTTTTTTGTTTTTCATGTTATGGATCAGTTGGGCTTAGATAAAAGCTGTTGAAACCCTTTACCCCGCTTGGATTTGGTTAATACTTGGTTTATTGGCTGCGCACCATTGGATAGTACGTCACCATACTTTAAAACCGGTTCCCACCATTTTTTTCAGCATGACTTTTGATGAAAAACGGACTTTTTTGTTTTTTTATGTTATGGATCAGTTGGGCTTAGATAAAAGCTGTTGAAACCCTTTACCCTGCTTGGATTTGGTTAATACTTGGTTTATTGGCTGCGCACCATTAGATAGTACGTCACCATACTTTAAAACCGGTTCCCACCATTTTTTTCAGCATGACTTTTGATGAAAAACGGACTTTTTTGTTTTTCATGTTATGGATCAGTTGGGCTTAGATAAAAGCTGTTGAAACCCTTTACCCCGCTTGGATTTGGTTAATACTTGGTTTATTGGCTGCGCACCATTGGATAGTACGTCACCATACTTTAAAACCGGTTCCCACCATTTTTTTCAGCATGACTTTTGATGAAAAACGGACTTTTTTGTTTTTCATGTTATGGATCAGTTGGGCTTAGATAAAAGCTGTTGAAACCCTTTACCCCGCTTGGATTTGGTTAATACTTGGTTTATTGGCTGCGCATCATTGGATAGTACGTCACCATACTTTAAAACCTGTTCCCACCATTTTTTTCAGCATGACTTTTGATGAAAAACGGACTTTTTTGTTTTTCATGTTATTGATCAGTTGGGCTTAGATAAAAGCTGTTGAAACCCTTTACCCCGCTTGGATTTGGTTAATACTTGGTTTATTGGCTGCGCACCATTGAATAGTACGTCACCATACATTAAAACCGGTTCCCACCATTTTTTTCAGCATGACTTTTGATGAAAAACGGACTTTTTTGTTTTTCATGTTATGGATCAGTTGGGCTTAGATAAAAGCTGTTGAAACCCTTTACCCCGCTTGGATTTGGTTAATACTTGGTTTATTGGCTGCGCACCATTGGATAGTACGTCACCATACTTTAAAACCGGTTCCCACCATTTTTTTCAGCATGACTTTTGATGAAAAACGGACTTTTTTGTTTTTCATGTTATGGATCAGTTGGGCTTAGATAAAAGCTGTTAAAACCCTTTACCCCGCTTGGATTTGGTTAATACTTGGTTTATTGGCTGCGCACATTTAGATAGTACGTCACCATACTTTAAAACCGGTTCCCACCATTTTTTTCAGCATGACTTTTGATGAAAAACGGACTTTTTTGTTTTTCATGTTATGGATCAGTTGGGCTTAGATAAAAGCTGTTGAAACCCTTTACCCCGCTTGGATTTGGTTAATACTTGGTTTATTGGCTGCGCACCATTGAATAGTACGTCACCATACTTTAAAACCGGTTCCCACCATTTTTTTCAGCATGACTTTTGATGAAAAACGGACTTTTTTGTTTTTCATGTTATGGATCAGTTGGGCTTAGATAAAAGCTTTTGAAACCCTTTACCCCGCTTGGATTTGGTTAATACTTGGTTTATTGGCTGCGCACCATTGGATAGTACGTCACCATACTTTAAAACCGGTTCCCGCCATTTTTTTCAGCATGACTTTTGATGAAAAACGGACTTTTTTGTTTTTCATGTTATGGATCAGTTTGGCTTAGATAAAAGCTGTTGAAACCCTTTACTCCGCTTGGATTTGGTTAATACTTGGTTTTTTGGCTGCGCACCATTGGATAGTACGTCACCATACTTTAAAACCGGTTTCCACCATTTTTTTCAGCATGACTTTTGATGAAAAACGGACTTTTTTGTTTTTCATGTTATGGATCAGTTGGGCTTAGATAAAAGCTGTTGAAACCCTTTACCCCGCTTGGATTTGATTAATACTTGGTTTATTGGCTGCGCACCATTGGATAGTACGTCACCATACTTTAGAACCGGTTCCCACCATTTTTTTCAGCATGACTTTTGATGAAAAACGGACTTTTTTGTTTTTCATGTTATGGATCAGTTGGGCTTAGATAAAAGCTGTTGAAACCCTTTACCCCGCTTGGATTTGGTTAATACTTGGTTTATTGGCTGCGCACCATTGGATAGTACGTCACCATACTTTAAAACCGGTTCCCACCATTTTTTTCAGCATGACTTTTGATGAAAAACGGACTTTTTTGTTTTTCATGTTATGGATCAGTTGGGCTTAGATAAAAGCTGTTGAAACCCTTTACCCCGCTTGGATTTGGTTAATACTTGGTTTATTGGCTGCGCACCTTTGGATAGTACGTCACCATACTTTAAAACCGGTTCCCACCATTTTTTTCAGCATGACTTTTGATGAAAAACGGACTTTTTTGTTTTTCATGTTATGGATCAGTTGGGCTTAGATAAAAGCTGTTGAAACCCTTTACCCCGCTTGGATTTGGTTAATACTTGGTTTTTTGGCTGCGCACCATTGGATAGTACGTCACCATACTTTAAAACCGGTTCCCACCATTTTTTTCAGCCTGACTTTTGATGAAAAACGGACTTTTTTGTTTTTCATGTTATGGATCAGTTGGGCTTAGATAAAAGCTGTTGAAACCCTTTACCCCGCTTGGATTTGGTTAATACTTGGTTTTTTTGGCTGCGCACCATTGGATAGTACGTCACCATACTTTAAAACCGGTTTCCACCATTTTTTTCAGCCTGACTTTTGATGAAAAACGGACTTTTTTGTTTTTCATGTTATGGATCAGTTGGGCTTAGATAAAAGCTGTTGAAACCCTTTACCCCGCTTGGATTTGGTTAATACTTGGTTTATTGGCTGCGCACCATTGGATAGTACGTCACCATACTTTAAAACCGGTTTCCACCATTTTTTTCAGCATGACTTTTGATGAAAAACGGACTTTTTTGTTTTTCATGTTATGGATCAGTTGGGCTTAGATAAAAGCTGTTGAAACCCTTTACCCCGCTTGGATTTGGTTAATACTTGGTTTATTGGCTGCGCACTATTAGATAGTACGTCACCATACTTTAAAACCGGTTCCCACCATTTTTTTCAGCATGACTTTTGATGAAAAACGGACTTTTTTGTTTTTCATGTTATGGATCAGTTGGGCTTAGATAAAAGCTGTTGAAACCCTTTACCCCGCTTGGATTTAGTTAATACTTGGTTTATTGGCTGCGCACCATTGGATAGTACGTCACCATACTTTAAAACCGGTTCCCACCATTTTTTTCAGCATGACTTTTGATGAAAAACGGACTTTTTTGTTTTTCATGTTATGGATCAGTTGGGCTTAGATAAAAGCTGTTGAAACCCTTTACCCCGCTTGGATTTGGTTAATACTTGGTTTATTGGCTGCGCACCATTGGATAGTACGTCACCATACTTTAAAACCGGTTCCCATCATTTTTTTCAGCATGACTTTTGATGAAAAACGGACTTTTTTGTTTTTCATGTTATGGATCAGTTGGGCTTAGATAAAAGCTGTTGAAACCCTTTACCCCGCTTGGATTTGGTTAATACTTGGTTTATTGGCTGCGCACCATTAGATAGTACGTCACCATACTTTAAAACCGGTTCCCACCATTTTTTTCAGCATGACTTTTGATGAAAAACGGACTTTTTTGTTTTTCATGTTATTGATCAGTTGGGCTTAGATAAAAGCTGTTGAAACCCTTTACCCCGCTTGGATTTGGTTAATACTTGATTTATTGGCTGCGCACCATTGGATAGTACGTCACCATACTTTAAAACCGGTTCCCCCCATTTTTTTCAGCATGACTTTTGATGAAAAACGGACTTTTTTGTTTTTCATGTTATGGATCAGTTGGGCTTAGATAAAAGCTGTTGAAACCCTTTACCCCGCTTGGATTTGGTTAATACTTGGTTTATTGGCTGCGCACCATTGGATAGTACGTCACCATACTTTAAAACCGGTTCCCACCATTTTTTTCAGCATGACTTTTGATGAAAAACGGACTTTTTTGTTTTTTTATGTTATGGATCAGTTGGGCTTAGATAAAAGCTGTTGAAACCCTTTACCCCGCTTGGATTTGGTTAATACTTGGTTTATTGGCTGCGCACCATTAGATAGTACGTCACCATACTTTAAAACCGGTTCCCACCATTTTTTTCAGCATGACTTTTGATGAAAAACCGACTTTTTTGTTTTTCATGTTATGGATCATTTGGGCTTAGATAAAAGCTGTTGAAACCCTTTACCCCGCTTGGATTTGGTTAATACTTGGTTTATTGGCTGCGCACCATTGGATAGTACGTCACCATACTTTAAAACCGGTTCCCACCATTTTTTTCAGCATGACTTTTGATGAAAAACGGACTTTTTTGTTTTTCATGTTATGGATCAGTTGGGCTTAGATAAAAGCTGTTGAAACCCTTTACCCCGCTTGGATTTGGTTAATACTTGGTTTATTGGCTGCGCACCATTAGATAGTTCGTCACCATACTTTAAAACCGGTTCCCACCATTTTTTTCAGCATGACTTTTGATGAAAAACGGACTTTTTTGTTTTTCATGTTATGGATCAGTTGGGCTTAGATAAAAGCTGTTGAAACCCTTTACACCGCTTGGATTTGGTTAATACTTGGTTTATTGGCTGCGCACCATCGGATAGTACGTCACCATACTTTAAAACCGGTTCCCACCATTTTTTTCAGCATGACTTTTGATGAAAAACGGACTTTTTTGTTTTTCATGTTATGGATCAGTTGGGCTTAGATAAAAGCTGTTGAAACCCTTTACCCCGCTTGGATTTGGTTAATACTTGGTTTATTGGCTGCGCACCATTGGATAGTACGTTGGAATTCACAATGGTTTTATGGCAGTAGTACCTGTTCAAGGTGTGTAGTGAGGCGGTTCAGTAGGATTGTGACAGGTATCTTTCCTGCAATTGAGAGTAAGGATATATCCCGGTGGTTGACGCAGGCCTGGCGGTTCCCTTTGCTTTTATACATGTGGATTAAGGAAGGTTCTTTGAATTCTTGGGATATGATCTCTTGCTGCCACATCAGTAAAAACAGTTCGTGGACCCTATCTATAAGGGCTGAGCCGCATTCCTTATAGACTTCAGCTAGGAAGGAATCTGAACCGGACAGTTGGTATGCCAGTGGATTGTTTTGTTTTTTTCATGATTTCACGCCATTTTTCAGCACAATATAGGCTATACATGGCGGCCAGTATTAATGGTGGACGAAGAACCCGGACAATCCACGAAAAGAACCACTGACCCACGAAAAGCTACTGGCAAGCTTTCTCACATAACTACATTTGCCGAATCTTAGACTCGAACACACGCAGACAGAGGTGAGATGGTAGTGGTCCGTAACGGACAGCGCTTTAGACCACTAGGCCACTCGGGGACCTCGGTATGCCAGTGGAGAGCAGAAGGATTACTGTATGTGTCTCCAGCAAGGTTGGAAGGTCAAAAAGTGCTTTGTTGATGGCTAAGTGGGGCAAGTGACTGATGGCGTCATCATTGATGGATAAGGGGTGATTCAGGACGCTGTCAAAGTGTTCAGCCCATCGGTGAAGAATCCTCTTTGTGTCAGTAATTAGTGTGTTCCCATCATTGCTAAGGAGGGGTGATGATCCAGGGGATGTATGTTAATGTCATGCTGGTCTGACGGAGCTTCTGTACAATTCTGAGTATGCTGTTGTACGCATCTTTCCTAGAGGTGGAATAGTGGTTGTTGAGATAGGTTTGAAAGAGGCGGTGTTTCTCATACAGCAACTGCTTAAACACGTCTGATCGAACCAGTCTTGATACTTTCTGGTTGAGGGTCATATTATTTCCGAAGTTGTGCTGCAGACCAGCTTTCTGAATGCCGCCAAGTCAGTCTCCACATTCTGGTTGTCGAGAGGTGTGGACTTTAGACTTTCTTCCATGGTTTATTATGTCTTGATGTATTTTCTTTATGTTCAGCATATCTCTAGAAATGTTTCATACTCAGCGGGTGTTCATTATATCTTGATGTATGTTTATTGCTGAGCTTAGTGTAGAATATGTATCTAGATATATCTCTTGCTAAGGGTTTAGTTTTTCGCTAAGCAAGCCTTTTAAAGTTATTTTATTTAGCTTGTCCTTTATTAAGCCTTGCAAAGGGTAGAGTTTAGCTTGCATGTTACTAAGCCTTGCTAAGGGTAGTGTTTAGTTTCAGTTTGTCCTTTCCAAATCCTTTCTGTTACTAAGCCTTGCTATGGGCAGTGTTTAGCTTGTCTTTGCTAAACCTTCATAACAGTAGTGTTAACTTGTCTGTTACTGAGCCTTGTTATGGATAGTGTTTTTCTGTTTATACTAAGCCGTGCTAAGCGTATTGTTAACTTGTTTTTTACTGAGCCGTGCTATCGGTAGTTTTTAGCTTGTCTTTACTACGCCGTGCTAAGGGTAGTGTTAGTTAACTTGTCTGTTACTAAACCTTGCTTAGGGTAGAGTTAACTTGTCTGTTACTGAGCCTTGTTATGGATAGTGTTTTTCTGTTTATACTAAGCCTTGCTAAGGTAAGTGTTTAGCTTGTCTTTACTACGCCTTGCTAAGGGAAGTGATAAATTGTTCGTTACTAAGAGATGTGTTCAACTGGTCACTGTGCCTATTCCTTAATAAGCCCAATGTGAAGGTCGTCGGCTCCATTTTATTATTGCATGTATTCTTGGTTACATTAACCTTTATTTTGTTAAAAACAAAGAATAACTATGCCATGCAGAGGCACGATGGATTTATATCGAATATGTTGGTCTGTCTTTGTTTTACAAAGACATACAAAATCGCTCACTTGCTATTGGAACGTAGTGGTATGGTCTTTTATTTATTTCTGTTCAAAATAGTTTTGTCTGTTTTGACCAACTAAAATATTAATTTGCCACGAGTCATCCATCCATTTAGTTCTTGCTCTATGCGGAGCATCCTGTATTATTATGACCCTTGGTTAGCGTAAGATGGAGCAATTAGTTTCCACATTAAACAAAACAATTATGGATTATTTTACAGTTATACCGACGTCGACTTAAGTTCCATTTGAAAACGTCTTTTATTTTGACCACGATGCGCATGATGATAATAGCCGACAACATTTGTAACGATAGCTTATCATTCCTACAACTTGATAATTTGTATACAAGTGAAGTTGTGGACACGAGCCTGCGTATTGAACGATTTAAGATAAACTATGTTCATGGACTTTAAAGTTAACATGCAATGTATTGATAATTCCTGTGATAAAACAATGTCCTGTCAGAATAAAACAAATTCCTGAAGGAGAATGGTCATGGGTTCATTTATTTTCACTGGAAAAAAGTAAAGACGGCAAAACCATGAATGACACTTGTTTGATCAATTTGAATTATGTAAATACGTTTTTATTTTAATTGAAGATATCTTTTGTTTTTTTTAAATGTGTTTTGCTATTATGCCGAGAGAGAGAGAGAGAGAGAGAGAGAGAGAGAGAGAGAGAGAGAGAGAGAGAGAGAGAGAGAGAGAGAGAGAGAGAGAGATTAGCTGAAACTCAATGTTTTATGCAAGTAAACATTGAATTTGTTTAAAAATCATCTCTCTCATGATACTGTAGTAAAAAATATAATTATTATTTACTTTGGATCTTAACGTACAGGTCATTTTTAATGCAACACCATCGGTCATTATGAATTTTTTATATTTATATTTAGCTGTGGAGGTGGCATAAGTAAAGAACATAATAAAGAACACGTGATACGAATATCAGGTGTTACCCAAGCACGTGTCGGCAATATACAATGGATATATGAGTAGTAATATGGGGTGATATGGTGACAGTGGAAAATCCAGTCAAAACGGGCTTGGAACCTTCTGGTGACAAGATTTCTGGTGACAATGGAAATCCCAGTCAAAAAGGGCGTGGGACCTTCTGGTGACAAAATATCGTGTGACCTTCTGGTGACAAGGGAATATAACATGGGAATATTATTTTGGACCTTCTGGCGACAAGGGAAATTTAACATGGGAAATATTATTTGTATTTGTATATGGGTATGTCAAGCGACAAGTGTAAAATGGAGGCAAAGAAAACAAATATCTTTTCGAGGTATACGAGTGACCTGAAAAGCGCCGTTATGTGTAATTTTAACAGTATCTTGTGAACACAGAGGACATCTCACAGATCTTCTTCTCTTCCTTAGACTTCTCCTCACTGTTGGGCCATAGAGGAGAACACTCTTTAAACAACCATGCCTCTCCACATATATCCTTCTCTTCCAAAAGGCTGTATCAGTCATATGATTGATAGTCCACGATGATCTGACATACATGGGTACGTCAGTACGAAATAGCATGGTAGAAACAAGGGTAGAAGATTCTGGGTTGGTCCACATCTTGTGATGAGAAACAGGTGAAGCAAATACCGTGAAATGGGGAAGAGCGGATAGAAACGGATTGAGTGTATTCACCAATACAAACGCGCGTTATAGAAGGCAGACACAGTCGTCCAATCGAAAGAGAGCAGTCTGTGACGTCACCTTCCCTACCTAGAGGTACTAGCGTCTGTGCGCAGTCAATCGTTGCGACAGTTGTCAGTGATATCGGACACTAAGAAGACGATGAATTAGTGTGAGCCAGTAGAAGAGACAGCAAGTAATGGAACAGCAGTGACTAGCAAAGTCATGACAAATCTACATCCAGAAGAAGTTGATTTTAACTGGGATAATGGGGATTTTTAACATCACAAGAATTTATTCCGGAACCTTCGTTACCTTCTGCTTCTTTTTATGTACACGTCAATGATTTTAAGCAGAGACAAAAAGAAGAATTGGAGCTATTTTTACAAGAACAAAATGTTGAAGAACAAGCTCTTCTTATTCATCAGCGGGAAGAAGAAGAAGCAAGAAGGAAACACCATGAAGAAACAGTAGCAGCAACAGAGCAGAAAGAAGACCAAGGACAGAAAGAGAATAGTGAAAATCAAACGGTCACAACGGTACTTTTATATATTTTAGCAGAGTTAAGGAGTCTGAAACAAATGTATCATACGTCTTTATCACGACCCAAGAGAACACGACCTTCTCGAGCTAAACAACCCAATCTAACTGTGACTACATCTACCATACCACCTTTAGTAATTTCTACCAAATCAATGACATGAACCAACTGTCCAGAAGTTGCTTTTGGCCGTGGCAAAGGCTTAAGACAGCTAAAGATGGTTACGTCCCGCTTCTGAGTTTGTTTTGTTTAAAACAAACAAAACAATCAAAACACCAACGGTCCTTTTCAGGGTCACTCAAATTATTTCGAAAAGAAATACAATTTCAATTGCCTAATTCAATGAGTACTCAAAAGTCCTTTTCTATTTTTAAAACCCATGATGTACGTGTGAGTGAATGAATGTGTGAGTGTAGGTTCTTATTCTCTAAAATCAAAACCAAGAGACAGTTCCGTTTTTTCTCTCTGGTGTATTCTGATACAAACATTACAATCCAATATCATAACATAACATAACACAATACCACTTTAAAAAGTTCATAGGTTTCTTCTGTTCACTCATTTTGTTTCTTTAAATTCTTTACTGTCACATGTTTTTCTTTTTCTTCTTCCTCTTCACATTCATTTCGTCTTCTTTTCTTGTCTTTGCGAAGGTGTCGGGGTTCTTCCTTGGTGGAGGGTACCTCTTCCTCCTCCTGTTCAGAATTTATCTCCCCTCCTCCTTCTGCACCTGTTGTTTCTGAGGGCAGTTTGGAGACCAATGTCCTTTCTCTTTACAATGATAACAGGTGTCTTGACTTTTGTCTCTATTGGTACTTTTGTTTGTTTTTTTCACGATCTAGACATTATGTAGCCAATGTCCTTTCTTCTTACAGATAAAGCAAGTATCTTGACTTTTATACTCAGCGGGTGTTCATTATGTCTTGATGTATGTAGGAGGGACAGTAGTCCGTCGGCTGGCATGTCCGAAGAACACTTTTGTATGACACCACGTAAAGCTCTGATGAGAAGTTCAACTTGTGTATGTTCTTCCATCGTTCTGGTCAATGTGAGAATAAAATGAATACTGAAAAGTTAGACACTGACACTTTATATATGCACGGATCGGACATGAATATATAGGGTTATGGTCTTTAAATTGTAGACATTTGACGTTTTGCAGACAAGATGAAAAGACCACATCTTGTTGTGGAGAAATGAGAAGACAGTAAGAGACACAAACGTAATATATCGCCTAGCACAGTAGCTGAAGTCTTGGCTCAAATTCATGCCGGTGATTTTGAAGATGACATGAGTGAGCCCGAATCCACACCCAGACAATCGACGTCGAAGCAAAGTTCACCACCCTTAGTAAGCCCTGAAAATTACTATCACATTCGAGAGACGGAAAAGCGTTGCTCTTGAAAATGTAGAACAACGGCTTACACGTATGCAGTTATTGTTTAAAGATTTCAAGTCCAACGTACCTTTGGATAATACAGAAGGATTCATACCGAGGTGTGGGATTCTGTGTGAGCTACACTGAAACAGCAAATGTCAAGCCAAAGAAGACGATCGCTTGAGACTTTCTATTCATCACTATAATTTGAAGTCCCCCGTTTGGATCGAGTTTAGTAGCATATCAGAATTGACACCTTCGAAAGTAATCGACAAACTTCAACGACAAGTTTCACATCACCGATGGAAAAAACACACTGTTCATGACCCACGTGTCTCTTCCTCAGGGGACCGGACAGAGGAAAACAGTGTTATTTGTCGACAGCCTTCGTAACACCAAAACAAGCCTCGTCCGAATTAAATATTCTCAAAACCAGATATGTTTAGCCCGTGCCTTCGTCGTGGGAAAAGCGTATACCAACAAGAACAAGACGATGGAATAGAAAACAGTCTGGAGCTGGAGAACTATTCGACGATCAGATCGAGCGCAACAACAAAGTGAAGCAGAACTCCTGTTACAGCAAGCAGGGATATCCAAAGACACCCCTTGCGCTATTCCAGAAATGCAAAAGTTGTAAGGTGTCCTGGCTCCACATTACACCTTGAAAGTACACCCTCAAGAAGTGCGTGGTCCTCTTTTGTTTCGAGGCCACGATTCCAAAGACTGAATACACATTCACGTCTACTATCACGATGGTCATTTTGATATCATTACCAGTATCACTGGATTCCTGGGATACTGTTACTACTGTTATAACAACCAAGAAGAACACAAGCATTGTGGATCGAAATGTGAGGGATGTTTGGTCTCTCAACCTTGTCTGGACAAAGAACAAGTACGAGTGCATTCCCTGTTTGTCAGCGCACTTTTGTCAGTCCTATTTATACCAACAACATTTGAAGATGCAAGGTTCACAGCAGAATAGTACTTGTCATCTTCTGAGATTGTGCCCTACTTGTGGAGAAGGCATACGTACCAGTAATGCCAAGTTTTACGTTTGTCGAGGGAAGAAACTAGATCACATTTGTCACCAAATCGTGGACTTGGAGCACGAATGCTTCATTCAAAAATACCAACCCAACCAGAAGATACCAAGAAGAAAGGGAATTTTATTTTTTTTCTTTCGAATGCATGCAATAGACTGGTATTCACGTTAATAATTTTTACGTGGCTCACCGTGCGCGCGAGCAGTGCATCCAAGAACCTATCTTTAGTCATTACCCTCACTTCAGCAAGATTCCTGGAGGATGTGAAAAAATATTCCGAGGGTCAAACACGTTAGCCGATTTTGCCAAATAGACCCTAAACCCCATCGACGAAACGTAGAGTCCAGAAGACATCAAACGTTATGGAGATTGTCATCGCCATGCCACGGTAATGGCTCACAATTTCTTGGGATACGATGGGCAATTTCTGCTCAGATATTATGCGGAGAAAAGTACCCAACGTCCTCAAGTGACTTTAAACGGAGCCAACATTATTTCTATGCAAGTAGGACAATTACAGTTTAAAGATTCAATGAGTTACTTGACCATGCCTTTGAATCGTATGCCTAAAACGTTTGGAATGACAGAAATGGCCAAACCAAAGGTTATTTTCCACACTTTGTCAATACCGAAGCCAATCAACATGCTGTTCTACCCCATTTACCTGAGGCTGACTACTACGACCCGATAACAACGAGAAGCTTTCCACGCTTGGTACCAGACTCACGCCTCGGTCCCCTTTGACTTTCAAGAAGAAATGTTAAAGTACTGTCGATCTCACGTGGACATTTTACGACGTTGCTGTGGAAAATTTCGAGAATTGTTGATGAAACACGGAGGGATCGATCCTATGAAAGAAGCTTTTACCATCGTGAAAGCATGTTCCTCAGTGTACAGAAAACGCTTCATGCCCGAAAATACTCTAGCTGTCATCAGTCCTCAAACGACGAATTTTGTCAAACATCAATACTCGATCAAAGCCCTACGCTGGCTACATTACTTGTTCAACAAGGAAGACAAATGGATCCAACACGCTCGCTACGGAGGAGGCTTGGACATATAAAACCCTCAGATCGTAAACGAGTTTAACGGATGCTTATTTCACTGATGTCCTATGTGCCACCCTCAAATAGACACCAAAAATCAGTTTTTACAACGACCATGGAAGACTTGTACCGGAAAAATTTGTCTGTGGAAATGTGGGGACACCTAACGAACAGCGTTTGAAAACCGATTATGAGTTTAAACGCATCGTAGAAAGTCACAAGTTGGTGGACCCCCTGAACCCCCGGGATAGTTTGTACGGAGGACGAACGAATGCCACCTGCTTGTTGTACCAAGTGGACGAGGAGAAGGTAGAAGAAACAAATACTTGGACGTTAGTTCGCTGTATTCGTACGTCTGCAAGTATTGTCACTTTCCCTTAGGGCACCCAGAATTGATGACAGAACACATTGACTTGGACCACATACGCCAGTACGATGGATTGATCAAGTGCAAAGTCTTGCCTCCAACAGACTTGTACCATCCCGTTTTACCTCACCATTGCCGAGGAAATCTGATGTTTCCTTTGTGTCGAACTTGTGCTGAAACGTGCAACCAAGATCAACCTTGTCAGCACACCCAGGAAGAAGGCGCCTTGACAGGAATGTGGTTAGCGTGGAATTGTTTAAAGCTCTGGACCTGGGATACCAACTGTTAGAAGTGTACGAAATTTACCACTTTCCCAAGACACAACAATACCACAAGGGCGACGAGACACCGAAAGGTGTTTCTGCAGACTACGTGACAGTGCCAGAAGAAGAAAAAGAATCTTCACCGATGACAATCAGTCTGTTCAAGACAGGACTGTCATGGACATTCCCACACAAAGGCCCTTCCGAGAGGACACCTATGTGACTGTACCCCATGTAGAGGCTATAAGAACATTACGCACTACCTCTAGGACACCTTCGTTACACAAACGATGTTTACAGTGAATTGTTTATATGCCACGTTGATCGTTTCCATGTGTAGTTTATTCCTGTACTGATCCATTTGGCTTTTATGTATTTTTGTCTTTCGTGTTGTTCCAATTTAAACATTCATTGAAAAAAACATGTCTTGAAAAAAGTATAAAAACCTATTGTCTTGTCTGGTTTGTGTCATTAGTGTCATACCCTGCACTACTATGGCTAATTCTACTATTTCTCCTCCTTCCTCCGCGACATTCACAGTCATTGACGATCATGCCAATTGTTAAGCCTTGTATCTTCGTCATTATTTTAACATGTTAATTGCTGGACCGAGCGGTTCAGGCAAAACCGTATGCGTCAAACGTTTGATCGAACATAAACATCATTTGATCGATTTTTCACCTCAACGCATCGCGTGGTGTTCCAAAGAGTGGCAGTCGGAATACAGCCTCTTCCAAGAAATGCAAGGTGATTCCTTTGTGTTTGCGGAAGGCATTCCTAGAGAAAACGATTTGATCGTGTCTGACCCTAGTCAAAATCATTTGGTCATTTTTGACGACATGTTAGTAGAAGACGAAGAAGAAATTAAACTGTGGTTTACGCGTATAGGGCATCATCCTAATGCCAGTGTCATTTACATTACACAAAATTTGTTTCAACACAGTAAAGCCCATTGTACCATTAGTCTTAATGCTCATTACGTGGTCTTGATTAAAAGTCCTCGAGATAAATCACAAGTGCAAGTCTTAGCCAAATATCCTTGCTACGGTAATGCGACCGATCGTCTGATCAAGTAGCATACACGGGGATTCCCACCCGAGCATTTGGTTATCCTGCACGAGACTACGTTTGATCACTACGCCCGTGCAACCAGTGTCACGTAATACTACAACTTCTCGACCGTTGACTAACCCTCTCGTGGTTGGTACTCGCGCTTCGGGAAATAGACACGTGCGAAGCGAATGAATACATGGTTCTACCTGTACGATATTATCAGATATACCTTTACTTCTGCATAGCCACTGCTACCTTATGTACAAGTCCCTTTATTTTAGGACAGTCTTTTTGAACATGACCCCATACATTACACAAGTAACATTGCACACGCTGACTACCTGGATTCCTAACTGACCTATTTTCCTCAGCTGATTTCACAAGCTCCCTAGGCATCAGTCTCGTAGACTGGTTTCCAGACTTAAAATCTTTTGAAACCACGTTCTGGGTTCCCCCATGAGCTTCGGCGAAGAAATCGGCTTGCTTAGCCATATCTTTTACGTTTGAGAAGACTTTCTCTTTCAGAAATTGACCTAGTTCTCGCTCAACTGTGTTAAATAATTGAGCTCTGAGCAAGAAATCAGTCAACCCTTCAAACGTTTTCACCGCATTGCCGCATTCAATCCACCGCTCAATATAGTTCGCAATTCTGGCGATGAACTGACCAAAGGTTTCTCCTTTATCGGGCTTGCTATACCTGAACATTTTGCGAAAACCCTGTTCAGTGAGCTCGTACCTTTTAAGAAGTTCTTCCTTTAGGACGTCGTACTTAAACACATCGTCTCTAGAAAGTCGTGAGTATACATCCAGCGCTTTACCTTTTAATAGAGCGCTAAGATGCAGTGCCCAATAATTTCGACTCCACTTCTGGTTTTCGTCATACCGCTCAAAGAGATGAAGATAGCAGTCCATGTTATCTTTTTCATCGTCAAAGGGAGGTAGTTTGGGGCCCCTTAATTTGCTAGAGGCATAATCGTGTTCTACTTTTCCAGCTGTTGCTAATTCTACCTTACTCTCATGATCCCGTTGCTTTGCTTTTTCTTCTAACCCTATTCTCCGATTCCCTTTCCCATTCTATCCTGTCCTTTTCGGCCTGCTTCTCTAATTCTATCTTTTTCTTCTCTAATTCTATCTTTTCCTTTTCGGCTTGCTTATCTAATTTTATCTTTTCCCTTTGGGCCTGCATCTCTAATTATATCTTTTCCCTCTCAAAGGCCCATTTCCTTTCATCAGCTTCCCTTTCTAATTCCCGTTTCCTTTCTTCGGCTTCACTTTCTAATTCCCTTGCCCTTACCCTTTCTTCCCTTTCCCGGGCTTGGTCTTCCTAAATACATTTCCTTAAACTTTCTCCTTCATACCCAAATTATTTGCCTAAGGGATGACATGACAGTTGTAATATAAATATAAATATATAGGACAGGCTGCCCTTATCTTCCTGATGAAGGTAACCAAACCAATGCTTTAAACATGTTTATAGTGGACCTATGGACCTATATAAACTAAACAAAAATAAACCCCTACTTGAGGATTATCTTGTCAAGAAGGTCACGCTCAAATATAAACATTAAATGTTTACTTTTACAAACAAAATGATTGACAGTTCACTTACTCCAGCGATCCCACTTCTGACACCATTGTAACAGAATTGTTACCGAGTGGTTGGTGGATTAAATGAACAACACAAACACAATATGTAAAAGATGATGTAAATTTATGAAATAAATTATTAATGAAAAAAAATGATGTATCAACACAATAACTCATGCGTTCAACCCACAATCACACTTCACAACCATTCACAATTTAAAAATAAATTAAATATTAATACAAAATAAACGCAGATCCAAGAACCTCCTGGACTGCACAAATGTTTCAAATACAAGAGAACCTTTACAAAAATTATATTATCGCACGTATACAATTGCGATAACAAATACAAACATCAAATTATATTGTCGCACGTATGGACAACAAGTACAAACATCTACATGTATTAAATCAAGTTACTAACTGTTATTGAGATTCATGTAATCCCTTGGAATACTACTGTGATTCAAAGTAACTACGTGTAAATATAACAATGTATTCAATTGTAACCACAATGGAAACACACACATGTGTCTCGACCCTGTACAACCGTACGATTCACCAACTGTTTAATCGCCGCACAGCTTCTCCGAATACCTAGGGTTGACCCAATACTTTTATCGGCCGCTTGCCCTTCACGGATCCACTACAGTTATACGTACAGACATCATACAGCACCTACTAGAACCGACGGTTAGATGCTACCCGGGACGTTTACACCTCTAGAGAGCTCCGACACTCGGACATTTAGACTTCTAGATTTCCAGATATTTACACATCTCGCCAGATATCCTCAGACATCATTACCTCCTGTTCACGCCAGATACAAACGTAGACGGACAGACAATCTGACAGACAGACAGTCAGATACCTCAATTTGATTGCACAATCAAATGGCACAATTAAACAGCATAATCACGGCACAATCAATCACATTCAGCCCTTTTGCTGGAGTAATCAATCACATTCAGCTACAATAAAGAAACCAAACTAATAATAGTTGTTTCTAAAACAATCTAAAATTTAGATTACGCTATTGCATTTAAAGTCTAATAGTGACTAGTAATTCCAAATATTCAACGGTTTAAATCTGCATTGTAATAAAGGCATCATTACATGAAATTACAAACTGAATACAATTCACTGTAAATAAAACGAAATATAAATTTAACACTCACCCCTTTGTCTGTCTCTACTTTGACAAGATACTTTTGACTCCTAATCTTTTTAGAAATATTCTGCCTTATAGGTCCCCAAATAGGTGAGCAGAATTCAGGGCAAAATTCCCGTGCACCCTGTGATTATAATGTTCCTGACTTCAAGTGATTTCTAGTCAGGTATATGTAAATCGCTACACGTCGCTTACCTTGAAAAACACTTATTCATCCCAGGTATCGCATGTACAACGAAACAAAAAAAATGGTGAAATTAGTTTGTATTCAAGAAGAAATAAATTCAATTTTCGCCTAATTCTGTGACAGATGCCATTTGTTATTTATGATATAATGGTGTGTAAGTGTTTCTCAAAAAGATGAGTACATAAAATGATGTCACAAGGAATTGTTAAGGTCATAGGTTTAAAATTACCTGTACCTGGCATAGTACTTACAGAGGATGGAATGATAAAATAAGAATTTGATATTACCTGTACCTGGCAAAGTACTTACAGAGTATGGAATGATACAATAACAGTTGGAAATTAGCTTTACTGGTACTGACAGAGTATGGAATGATACAATAACAGTTGGAAATTAACTTTACTGGCATAGTACTTACAGAGTATGGAATGATACAATAACAGGTGGAAATTACATGAACCCGGAATGGTGCTAAATGGTTACTAACTAAAATTCCAAGATATGTACAAAATAATCTGTGTGTAGTTTATACAGTTTCATTTCGCAGAGTTTGCAGTATTATTGGTAATGTCTGCATGGGGAACCTTTTGTCAAGCACAAAACCATGCCCCTGTATGTATGTATGTATGTATGTATGTATGTATGTATGTATGTATGTATGTATGTATGTATGTATGTATGTATGTATGTATGTATGTATGTATGTATGTATGTATGTATGTATGTATGTATGTATGTATGTATGCATGGATGCATGCATGCATGCATGTATGTATGCATGCATGCATGCATGCATGCATGCCTGTATGTATGTATGTATGTATGTATGTATGTATGTATGTATGTATGTATGTATGTATGTATGTATGTATGTATGTATGTATGTTACCCTAGATCAAATTAAAGTAAACTTGACACCACATGATCTTATAATAATAATCTTCATACTTTTCCAATGATATGTACTAGTAGTGGGACATAAGTACAGGGTTGGAAAATGGCAACAACAACGGTTAAGTACTGACATTAATTTACCCCCTCCCCCTAAAAAACCCATTTTTATCTCAGTAATAAATTATATGTTGCTATAGCTTAGACTGAATTTGACACTGTTGGAAGGCTGATGAACTCTCAAAACTGGTGCAAGAAAACAATGCAAATTCTCATCCTTTCTGCAGAAATATAAACTACTGAATGATGGTACCTTGCTAGGGTCAATTTTTAAGTCATTGTTATGGGCGCATATAAAATATTCCTTCACTTTGGTGTGCCAAGGAAAAAAGATAGAACAAGTTACTATGAGATTTCCAAAGTGTGGTTGTTATGATAGACTCCAATGAAGGATGGTTTAAATAGGTACCAATGAAGAATAGTTTACATAAGGTACCAATGAAGAATGGCTTAGATAGGTGAAAAGGCACCAATGAACAATGGTTTAGATAGGTAATAGGTGTAAAGGTACCATTGAAGAATAGTTTAGATAGATGGAAAGGAACCAAAGAAGAATGGTTTAGATAGGTGAAAATGTACCAATGAAGAATGGTTTAGATAGATGAAAAGGTACCAATGAATCTGACATCATATGCTTTTATCTTCAGGAATAAAAGGTTCCTTTATGACAAAACAGCATAACCAAAAATAAGCTGAATCCTGAAGAGTTTGGAAAATATGATTCCTACACTTTTGTCACCCATTATAGTTTGCTTTTATATCTCAGTCTAGTTGTATCAGTGTGACAATTTATTGTGATGTCTAGCACTGGGGTATCATGATGCAGACATGTAGCAATGATTACCCACCCAGTTACATTATCGTGACACCAGGCAGACCAGTCCTAACACACTAACCTCTTAATGCTGAATGCAAAGCAAGACAGCTGCTAGTACCATTTTTATTTCTTTGATATGAATCGGCCGGGGATTGAACCAATGACCCACATCTGAAGTAGACACTCTAACCACAAGGCCACGGAAGCAGCCCACATGAGAGTGAGCGAGTTCCCCTTAGGACGGCCTTTCTGGACCCTCCTAACAGCCCAGAGGGGCTGCTTTTTATGTATATGATATTATGTATAATAATATATCACATAATACGATGACCTTTTAACCTCTGACAAACCATCCGTATTTGGCAAAAAGAAATATTTCAATTTCAGTTAAACGTTTATTAAAAATGATTCTTTATTATTCATACAAATGTAGAATTTCAAATTTGGATACATTATACTTCATTTGAAAATATTTATAGCAGCAGAAGGGGCGAATCAGACAACATTTTTAGACAAGTTTTCACTGAAATCAGGCTTAAAAACAATGAAATCATTGAAATCGGGCCCAAATGTGTGTGTGAATCTGATATCGTTTTATGGATTAGGCCCAAAAAAAAATTATGAAAAAATCAATGAAATTAATGAAATCAAAAACTTTTCAACTATTACAACATCGATGTCACTCGCCCCCTCTGCTGCTATGGGTCAACCGAATATTTGATTCAGTCCGATACGATATCGTGTTCGAGGGTCATATAAATCACTACGACGAAAATCCTTAGGATTTCACAAACAGACTAATTTGTAAAACCTCCTCTTGTAAATCAATCAGATTATTAGACTGGTCAGTGAGTTTGAAATTAATTCTGGTTAATGAATTATTATGACATCGCATATAGACTGGATTAGTTGGATCCTCAATAATTAAATACCCTGGAGGAGCTGTTGGTGCAAATGAATACAAAATATATCCCTGCTGAGCTTGATTTGATCGTTCTAAATTTATTTGATTGCTTCCTTCGATAACATCAGATACTAAATTGATCGCTATCACCGATGAAATATTCACATTGAACGGAGCAATATGCCTGCCACCACCATCTGGGTCATTATTATGTTTGAGGATTTTTATTTCCTGTGATGTTGTTTTTTTCCATGCATCATGAATTATTTTAAAACCAACATCGATGGCATCACTGAGAGATTTTTGTAGTTCTAGGATATTATACCCTGGTAGTTTGAATGCTGGAATGTCTTCTTCGCGTATATTATATTTCGTTGCAAATTCTGTTCTCGTTATAGGATTACTGTCACCTAATACCACTTGAATGATTTGCAAATGAAATGTTTCCATATCATTGATGATTTTGTTGCATGTTTCTACGACGCTGATAAATTCATCTCGGGTGAGAGAACCGGATTTAAGAGATATTAACAACAATGAAAAATCATTATTCATCGCTGTGAAGTTTTCAGTGATTTTCTCTTGTCGAGTTGCGTGATATATTGGGTTGTTAAATTTTTTCACTACAGTGAAAACTATCGATTCGTTGTATCTTTTATAGCTTTTTACTGGATTATCAGATTTTATCCTGTCTGTGATATAATCGGTTTTTTGTGGTTGTGGTAAATCAACGGTTTTTCCCCCGGGTGGTAATTCAGGCCATCCTAGTACGGTTCTAATAGAACTCTGATAAATATCTACGACGTATCCTTCTGTGCTTATTTCAATGGCAGATGATAGTGTTGGCTTATGAACTGTTATAGCGATTTTTGACTCTACTCCAGTAATCGATTTTATTCTACGCGCGAATTCATTATTGATTTGTTCAATTTGGTATGATCCGGTTGGTATGGAAACAACATTCCAGTCTGGGGTACCGTCTGGTTTATTCTTATTTGCAAATACCAGGGAATTATTGGGTCGTTGACCACCAAATGATTTTGACCTGATATTAGGCCAGCTATGGTATACTCGTAATTTTGCTAGCGCTATCTCCTTCACTGGGACCGGAGAGGGGAAATTCACACTGAATTATGGATTCGTTGATGTTATTGAGATCATGCTTGTTTGTACTGGGTTTGTGTTCTCCACTATTTGTTGAAGTAATTCCATCGGTGTTGTCATTGTTATTATACTCATGTTTTTGTATTTCTAATTTTGACATCGCAGAATCATATATATCTACCATCGCTGAAAACTCACTCTCTGATATAATTGTATCATCGAGCGATGACGATATCAATGAGGATAATTGCGAGTATGCAGTAGACACAACATGAAATTGAATTATGTAGTCTTGTAGTTTCCGTTGGCTGCATGAGGATATTTTTTTTGTGATTATTGAAATAATTCCAGCGATTGTTGCAGCCGCAGAAATGCAAATTGGAACAGCTATCGGAGCCATCATTGTCACCGAAGACAGTATAATACCGGCTCCGGTGAT
The DNA here is from genome assembly GCA_029339505.1 of Unio delphinus. Lineage (NCBI taxonomy): Eukaryota > Metazoa > Mollusca > Bivalvia > Unionida > Unionidae > Unio > Unio delphinus. Next base: position 2,581,954 of record JAQISU010000119.1, read on the forward strand.
TACACCACTCACAGCGTACACAGTAACATCAATTGCGGTAATTCTCCTGCGATATTTTTTAATTTTCATTGCATACTCCTCAGACAAGGTTTTGAGTCTAGTTTGATACTCTCTGACCTGATCATAGCGATATTGCGATGATGAAATCATTTTTATTTTAAATACGCTATCGTTTTCAATTACGATTTACTTAAATCTGCTACGAATTCCACATACCACGTTGTTGAGACCCTAACCAATTTGTATCAGTAGATGTGATTGTAAACTTTTCAGTTGTATTCTTGTCGATGATCGTTGAAATCGTATTATTGACCCCGGATGAACTGGACGATGAAATATTAAATTGAGAAAATGGTGTTACTAGTGTTAATCGATAAATACCCTTAACTGTTGCAGTGATATCTAATTTGTTGTTTGTAGGTGTCCACTCACATGATCCGTGTTTGATTGTGTATACTACGTTGTTGGTTTTCTCATGAGGAATTTTTGTTTTTTCAATGACTGTTATCATCCTCGTTGCATCCCCTTTGATGCCTTCGATGAAGGTTTTCGTCTCATCGATGGATTTTTTAATATCAGGGAGTTTTAGTTCAATTTTATCGAATGTAGTTCCAATAAATTTATCAATGATATTTCTACGAAATGCGGTAAACTGTTTTATGTGTTCTTCGGTTTTAGATTGAAGTGTTGCTAGTTCTAACGCAGAATCGTTGAGAGTTTTAAATCGATCTGTAATCGTCGAAAAAAGTACGCCTGGTTTGAGTTTACCCTGATCGGAAAATAACGCGATAGTATCCTCGATTGCGTTTTGTTGTTTAACCAAAATATCATCCAGATAAATATTACTGGTTTTCAATTTACCCTGATCGGAAAATAACGCAACGGTGTTCTTGATTGCATTTTGTTGTTTAACTAAAATATCATCCAATGACACATCACTGGATTTCAATTTACCCTGATCGGAAAATAACGCAACGGTGTTCTCGATTGCGTTTCGTTGTTTAACTAAAATATCATCCAATGACACATCACTGGATTTCAATTTACCCTGTTTGTCTTGAAATACAACTATTTCGTTCGGGTCAACACTTGTTAAATTTAACGTCTCAGCGATTTCATCTTTAATTTTTTTTGTTATATCCTTGATAGAATCAGAGGGTGCAGTGTCATCGGGTTTGGGTTTCAAAGATCTCCCCCAAATATCAATCATGTTATTGTAAAACTCTTTCTCTCTCTAAAAAGCGATTGCTGGTGTAGTCATTTACGACAATGTGTGGTGATTTTCTAGATGCTGAAATAGCGTCAAGGACATTTAATACTTCACTGCCGCATATTGGTGGGTCATTGATTTGTTGTGTTGGTAGCGTAGAATACCAAGTCTTCATTGGAAATTGTTTTATGTAACGCATAAACTCTTTTGGTGGGGCTAATCCATATGAATCAAAATAGACAATCCCACGTGGATCAATAGCGTATGCAACCCAGTGAGTTCCAGGTCCGGTGCTGTTATCGAGATTAATAATACCTGTTTCAGTTTTGTTTGGTTGATGTCGTAATTGATCTTTCATAAAAACACCTCTGAAATTTTTAATCACTAGTTTTTTAGCTGCATCCATTAAATCAAAATTGGACATAGGAACGATCAGAGATTTCTGAATTAATAAACCGTTCCTGGTAGTCTCAGGCCTGATCCGTGAACGGATCTCCCGCTGTACCATGAATACGGGGTTCCTGGTAGTCTTAGACCCTTTCCGCTGTACCATGAATACGGGGTTCCTGGTAGTCTTAGACCCTTTCCCTTTTTTTTATAACCATGTCCAGTTGCCTTCTTAAGTGCCATTCCTGCTGCAGTACCAACGGCTCCTAACGCCGCTGCTTTAGCCACTGCTGGGGCTGCTGCTGCAATCAATGCTGGTAACGCAGCAAACAACGGGAATATACCACCTGTTTTTATCATATTTTTGATAGCAGCCGCAGAAAGAGTAATCTGGACACCTTTTTTGGCTGCAAGTGCATCATTGAAATGTTTTATTTGACGAGTTGTCAGCGATAATTTATTTGCACCACCAGTCATTTGATTAGGTTTCATCGTGATTGTGATTCTACATTTTTTAGCCGATTCTGATTGCAATTTTTTTATTTGACCAGGAGTTAACGCAACACTAATAACACTATATGACATTATACATAATAGATTGATTCTAATGGAAAAATCCTTCAGATTTTCAATTACATGTTTTCTACTGGGGCATCTACCACTCTCATTCTTCCTCCAACACCTTCAAGTAGCATTGATTTATCGCTGAGAATGACAGCAACCGCTCTATAATTAGTACCAACACCAGGGTTTACGCGGGCTCTAAAATGTATATCAACAACAGATTGTCTCATCAAATCGAGATGTTCCAGTGAGAAGTAATAGATCGGATACAGATTTTTAAACTCATATTGCGATATTTGTAGACCAGTATCCACATTTTGATCACGTGCCATAAATGACAACAACCTATGATAAACTCGTGCAATATGATTTTCTGTGTAATCAAGTTGTGTATCCTCGGATGGTTCCTGCTGGCCGATTATTCTCAGTGAGACCTCTCTAACACCTAACTGATCAAATATCATATGGCTGCGGAGTTGATTGACAGTTCGTGCGTTATCCTGTAACGCAATAAATATATGACGTGGCGCAGCAACACCTTGTTTTGATGCTAGATTCCACGTGAATAACCCGTTGATATTTCATTGCTTCACATCTGTACTCACTGATAACCAGCTCAACAACGACTTTCCTCCTTGGTCCATAAATGATAGTAATCGTTCTTCTGCGGTGATTGCTGGAGTCAACACTGGCATCCACAATGATATTTTTGTTAAATTGACTTTACCGGCATCAGCATTGGAATTTGCAGCATCTGCTGGAATCCTCCAAATTGCATCATTATCATCACCCTTTCGTAAAAGTGATACTGTATGCTTAGCTCCATAAATAACTTTTCGGACGTTTCTACAGAATCCAAATATGTGATGCAGTGGAATCGCGCATGAAAATGATTTACGCTCTCCTTGCAACATTGCGTTTCGTGTTAAAGCTCCTAGATTGAAATTATCATCTTTGTTTATAATCATATTCTCGACATCAGCATCACTATTATCACGTTTTTTTGGTCGTCTTATAATAAATTGATTTCCACCAGCGGTATTTGTAACATCTTTTGCAAACATCATAGAGGGTCCTGCTGATCTTGTATAATCATCAGAATATCTCGCTAACCCTATGATTGTTGTAGCCACATCAACATCACGATCTATGGACTCAATTTCTTTTCCATCAATGAGATATCTAGCACTCTCAAATAGCGCCATGATACCATTATTGACAAACCCAACTTGAGTACCAGCTGGATACGGTGCTGGCACAGCAGTAGTATCAGCAGCTGTTACAATTTCTCCTTCTACTTCAATAAATGCTTCACAGGGTAAAAAGTATTTACTGGTATCATGGACTTGAAGATCAATTCTTGCTCGACTATTTGAGTCTATGGCATGATAGGCGTAATATTGATAATCGCGTACAGAATCATCCTTGCCAACTGGGGCGTCTATATCAAATGCTGGATCACGTGACTGTTTGAACATTTTATTCTATTTATCAGAGTCTAAATCGTAAACGATTTTCATCGTGAAAAACGCTAGCGTGAAAATCCGTAGGATTTCATCGACGTAGTTTTTTAAAGCCACTTCCCGCTATCATATTTGCAATATTGCTTTGGTCTCCTTGATTTACCATCGACGCTAGTTTTTCATCTACTGCGTTATTTATTATTTTACTAACACTTGCAGGCATTTCTGCTGTAGACGGTAACGGTTTCTTTTTTCGCCTCACTAATGATGTTATTTTATCCTTCGCAGTAGAAAACGCTTTCCCGGCAAGATCTCCAACAGCACTAATACCCTTATCACGAATAACATCAATGGCTTTCATTGATAATTGTTTAGCTAACGGCATCACTTTTGGGGCCACTCTTGAAAAGAATCCTAAAATGGTATTGCCTAAACCATCTCCATAGTATGCTTTATAAACTGGAAACCGTGAATTAACTACATAGACGAGGGTTGGTTTATCATGATTGTAATGGACGATCATTATTATAAAAACAATAGTGTTTTCAATTGTTATTTAATCACTATGATACCCATTTGCTAACTCGTCAATGAAATCTCGATATGTTTTGATATCCATGATACCGCCGGCAAATAACCGTCTACAGATATCAGCTGCTTCATTAATTATTTCTGGAGAGTTGTTTCCAGCTCGGAACCCTCCTACAAGAACTTCTAATCGTGATATATCATTGATAACACTACCAGGACATGTCGTGGTAGAGTCAAAGACATCCTTTAGATTTTTAATCGAATATCCTTTTCCGCTTGTTTCCTCAGTTGTACCAGTTGCGCCCTCACTATCATCAAGTAATTGCCTTTGTCGGCCTCGACTTTGTTGTTTTTGTATACCATAACTATCAACTCCTACTTTAAAAGATCTATACTCAATTGTATCCTTTTTCAAATTACCAGTAATCTCCCTGTTTATTTTATATAACCAATCTACCCAGTCGTCTCGTTTAATTCTACTGTTTTTGTACTCGTTTTTTAAAAACTCTTCCCTTGAATAATATTTTTGGATAGCAAAAACGCCAAAATCTGCATAATCGTTGGGTTTTATTAATTGATGTTGTTTGATTTCTGTTATAGCTCCTTTGGTGAATTTGTCTATAAAGGGAACACCTCTTGGGGTGACGACATCAGCAGGTGTGGAAACTCTTTGAGTTTCAGGCGTAGAATCATCAATATCAGCTAATCGTTCATACTCGCGCTGAGTTTTTATATCACTGGATAACTGTTGTATCCCTGCGCGTGTTTGTCCGGTCTCTGCTGCTATCTTTTCAAGCGTATCAAGCAGCGGCGCCTTCTTTACTCGTTCTCGTTCAGGAATATCTCCGTATATCGCTGCTTCAGTTAATTTTTTCACATCTTTGGTCGCACTTGTTATCGGAGTAAACAGTTGTTCACTTGACACAGAAAAGTCAGTCTGAGCTTGTTGTCGTTGTTGCAGTTTATTCCGTACAGAGTCACGAATTGGTACAAATCTCCTGATTGCATCCAGTCGTTCACGAGCCAATCGGGTTGTTAATGCTTCATTGACCATTATTTGAAATCAGAAACCATTTTTCAATTGTAAAACACTTTTCCCACTTTTGTTACATGTCGGATGATTTTTAACACAGTCATGGAATTGTTATTTCATCGTGAGACACCTTCTATCAGTGATGGCGAAAGTGTCATAATTGTATATAAAATAATTAATACTGACAGTTTCGCCATTCTTTATTTGATCAATCTGACACATCGTCCATCGATTTTTTATTCACTGTTTTCACTGATTTCAATCAAAAAGTGCTAAAAAAATGAGAGTCGATCACAATCAAAAAATGATAAATGATCGGGTAATCAATGGTCGGGTAATCAAAAGTGAATTAATGCTCGTAGGTTTCTAATTTTAGAGTTGACTTCTTTTTTCAATTCGTATTCGTTATCTAATTCTTTTCGTATCCCCTCTACGATAGTATACAACGGAACGAACACACTGATGTCACTGGAAAATGAAAGAGAGTCTTTAATAGAATTCTGAATTCTTTTGATGAGTGCATATTTCTTGGGTAGCATATATTTATTGTTGTTTACTCCGTATTCAATATCCTGAAAATCAGACACAATTTGATCAGGATTTAATCCATCTGATAGTTTGATATCCTGATTTTTCAATTTTGCTATTTCAACTATGATGCTATTCATGTTTTCAGAATTCATTATTCTATAAGAATGACATATCTCTAATTGGAAATTATGACGCATTAGACATAACTAAATTGAACTTTTTACCCGCTCTTTTTTGAAATAGCCGTCTTGGGTACCCCCTCTGCAACTCTTCGTACTGAGGCTCTACAAATATCGAAGTGCCTACCGGCTTCATTCATAGATGAAAATATTTTCTCTTCGTTAGTTGTTGTATTCAAGGATTTCACAGGTCTCTTCCAAACCGTTTTGCATTTTCCAGTCCTTCCAGATGAATTATTTTCACTCTGTGTAACAACTCGTAAATTTGATACAGAATTATTCTTTCGATTAGAATCCTTGTGATCAATAACAAAACCATCCTCGATTAACAAAACCATCCTCCTTTTCCTCCGCCAACAGTAAATATCAAGTACCCTTGATTATTCACAACACCAACTGATTTCTTTAGTCTACGGTTTCTGACAGTACCATCACTAGATGCCTCATAAATTGTAATCACTGGATGTGGTCTGAATTCTTGGTTCATATATACTATTCTATTGTTTGTCTAATTGTTTGTCTATTGTTTGTCTAATTCAGTGTTTGGTTCAATAATTACATCACTGGAGAATCTTTCGATGTAGTCTTGCGGAGTTCTTATGATTTTATCCTTGATGTTGTCAGGGTCAAAGACTTTTTCAGGGTCATAATTTCTGATGGATTGTCCATTTTTTATTCTTTTATCATAATAACGCTTCAATTCCCTATATCGCTTACCACCACAATCAGTACACAATTGTGATCTTCCCTTGACCCCAACCCCACATCGAATACAGGGTAACGGACCAAGGCTTCCACGTCGAAAACTTTGCATATGATACCTACAGTATTCATTTTTTCTGCATGATTTGTTACACGGGGTTACATTTTCCATCATGAGCCATTTGCAGTGATTCATTATACATAAATCTTTAATTTAAATGCTTGTTTTATATATAGCATGAAGGAGTTCAAGAGATTGACTTCGAAAAATGCTAAATTTAATGCTGATAGAGAGTTCAAGAGATTATTGAAAATCAATCCTAGATTTAATCTCGATAGACCCCAAAAACGTCCAATAGACGGAAACAAACGTAACAAACGTCCAAGAGACGGAAACATGAAGGAGTTTAAGAGATTATTAAAAATCAATCCTAGATTTAATCTCGATAAACCAAAAAACGTAACAAACGTCCAAGAGACGGAAACATGAAGGAGTTTAAGAGATTATTGAAAATTAACCCTAAATTTAATATCGATAAACCCAAAAAACGTAACAAACGTCCAAGAGACGGAAACATGAAAGAGTTTAAGAGATTATTAAAAATCAATCCTAGATTTAATCGCGATAGACCCAAAAAACGTAACAAACGTCCAAGAGACGGAAACATGAGATCACCATGGAAGGATGCTCAATTCAATCTTGATATAGTTTCTAATACACCCAAGAATAAAATTCTTCATAAACCCATCAGAGACTGTTTTAATGAATTCAAGCGTGATGGAGCATCTTATTGCTGGTCAACATTTCGAATTGATGGTGTTGTTGACGCTACCATGAATGATGAAAAAGCAGCAGTCATAATTTCACGTATTGGGGAAAAAAGTCATTTTTTCCGAATCAAATTCATTATCCGTGAGGATGAAAAATGGATTATTAGGGATAAATTTGAACCCATTCTCAGGGGTAAAAAAACTGTCACCGTGAATCAGGATTCAAAACCGGGAATTTTGACTGGAATTGATAAACCCTACTATGAAAGATCTTATCCTGTCACAGCAGTTGTTTACGGGATGTATCCGATCAATGAAAAACCTGATATTTCAAAACTAGCACCCATGAAATATTCTACAGGGCTCAATTGTGTAGCAGAACGAATAATGGAACACTTTACAAATGCGTCCCGGGGGAATAAACTAACTGATCTAAGACGAAAAAAAAATAACCGAGTGGGAATTCACGGTAAAAGAGAATGGGGCAACAATTCAGGATATAACTAAATTAGAAAAATCATTAAGATTTCCAATATCGGTAAGGACAATCACCGGAGAAGTATTATACGAATCGAAATATAAATCACAGGGAGCCCCCATTGAAATTATTGATCATAACGAACACGCGTGGTCATCTGCAGTAACAATATTCCCACGGGATAGAACCGTAAAATATCTATCCCAAACCGAAGAGTTTTTTTCAGAGCAGAAATTATTTGATGCTATTTACCATTTGAGTAAAAACGATCCTGTGTCAGTGTGGCTATTTCATAGTACTTCAGACGAAGAATGTAGATTTGATCAGTTTGTAAGGCCCAACGGAGAATTGTACCGTACTGAAGAGCTGCATAATCAAATGAAACAACTAGCTAGTGAGTTTTCTGGGGACGGAGAAGACAACGATCAATTATTAGCGAACTGTTTAACAGTACCATCCATTGCAGCACATTTTGCTAGAAAGAAAAACGCGTGGAAACCAACACGAAGTGAGTACTTATCAGATGTCAAATTGTCCTGTCTTGAATACAGCCATGGAGGATTATGGAACACAAAATACACCGCTGATACCGTTATTTCCGTTGATATGATTGCGTGTTATCCAGGAAGTTTTCTTGGGTATGGAGCATGCGAGAAATATTTCAAACGATTTGGACACCCTACACACGAAATGACCCGTGTTGCTATTAATGGACCACTTCCTGATTTTGATTTAACCGGATTCGCTTGTGTAGTATCATTTGAAATGGCTGAAGGACTTCATCCGTGTAGTTATCTTTGGATTGGTAAACACATGTCTGAAAAACACTGGATGCCAATAGTGTTATTACGGTATATGCTTGATTGTAAGATGTTAAAATCATTAATTGTCAGTGAAGCAATTATATCCTATCGAGCACAGAAATCAGTCTGGTTACCCCAACCTGATCTAGAAAAAATAATTAGCGAAGAGCGAAAACTGTTTCCTGATTTTAATGAACAACAAATCATGGATTGGTCCAGACAGTTATTTGAAATCAGAAACAATGAAGCAAAAAATCTTGGACGAAGAATAATCGGTAAATTTACCCAAGGTGGCAAAGATGATAATACGAAATATTCTTCACGATTGATTATAGACAATGCTGAATACGATTTTGTAATCACGGATTTAACGAATAGGGGCTTATATGTCAATCGTAAGGACGCATTTATGTCCGATGGAACCAAATTGGGTACAATTGTTACTTACACTGATATATACCATCCGCAGTACACACATTTGAGAGCTTCTATTCTCGGTTATGCTTCTATCAATCTGTTTTCAATGATCAATAGATTTCCTACCACCGCAGTTAGAGTTGCTACTGACTCATTTTACATAAATAGCAAAATCGCTGATTTTAAGGCTACTGGCAACGAGAAATGGGGGACATGGAGAATTAAGAAGGAAATGCTTCATGATTATATTCAATCAGCAGATGTTACCATTGAAAATAATTACTTAGAAAGCAATCAGTGTTCAGAATTTTCTAGTGCACCACTGATCCAATCTGTAGATATAAAACAGTTTATTTAAACGGTTGTGGCGGGTCAGGAAAAACAACCCGGGTAATTGAGTTATTTCGTGGGAAAAATCCTACGGATTTCACAAAAATGATTGTGCTAACACCGACTCACAGACTTGCAAGAGAAATGATACAGAGAGGGGTAAATGCCTGCACTTATCATAGTTTCTTTAGATGGAAGGGAGATAAATGGACTCCTGAGCGCATGGGAGAGAAATTTATTCCTGAATTCATCATGTGGGATGAAATAGACACAGTGTCCGAAGATGTCTTAAAAATATTTCTTGAGTGGTTGTTATTGAAGAATACAAAAGTCGTCATGTGCGGTGATCACGGCCAACCACCACCATTTGTCGGTGCATCCCCCCATGAATGGCTAAGGGGTTTTGTAGACTATTATGAAGAAATTGATACTGATCATAGATCACTTGATAATGAATTAAAAGAATTGAAGAAACTAATTAGATTACAACCGGATAGAATCCAGTGTGAAATAGCCCGTGAAATAATTTCGAAAACTCCCACGAATGAGTTTTGGGAAGCGTGGAGACCAAATGATTTAATCATTGCAAGTAGAAAAATTGTCAGGGACACACTTCAGATGAAGTTATTTGAATTGCATAAACCAAAATTTGCAACACTTCCAGTACCGTTATGTTATAGGCCATCGGATACACGAAAAGAGAACATCGAAGTTGATATTCAAGGACAGAGTGAAAAGCAGATTCTCGTATTAAATGATATTGTGCTGGTTGATATCAATGTCGTTGAAGATGCATTGCGTGCTAATAAATCCCCATGGACGCTAGGATACGCAGCAACAATACACTCTTCACAGGGATTGACTATATCAGATACAATTGTTTGGATGGTAGATAATCGCATAGAATGGTCGAATTTAGTCTATCTTTCAGTATCCAGAGTACGAAAAATAAATCAGCTTCGAAGAATTGTCGTTGGCGAAGCCAGTGGCGATGATGAAATCATTGGTGACAATAATGATATTATTGATAAAAAACTCTCCGGTTACAAACAACAAGAAAAAAAAAAAAAACAACGAGAATTTGATATTTATGCTGAATTAATAATTACTCTGAAGCAACAACAGAATAATCACTGCGCGAGTTGCAACTGTATAATGCGTTGGCAGTATTCGGATAAAGACCCTCGCCAATTCACCGTAGACAGAAAAAATAAAAATCTCGGTCATGTCAGAAATAATGTGATGTTGACTTGTCTTGAGTGCAATAGACGCAAGGGTGCTAGTTAAGACCATGGGGTGGCAATTGAGTATCCTCGGGTATCACTTGTAATTGTTGTCTAGTAAAACCCCGTTAAGGGGCAGTTGAATCCAGTTTATAGATTGGAAGTCTACCCGTAGATCGTGTTATACTAGATATCTTAATACTCCAAATAGGATCAGTAGCCCTTTTTGTACCACCCTCAAGCTCTCCTGGTTCGTATAAGTACCTCACAATGACATTACTACCAAGAATTGGTTTGGAAACGCTAGAATCCTTTTGTGGTTTTTCAGGTATCGACTTCTTTTTAATCGCGTTGATAGGTTTCATGTTGATGGTTCTAGTAATCTCGTTATTCAGTGCGGTAACTACACCTGGTAATCTCTTAACCCATTCACTCGATCTTTTTTTTTGGATGAATTCTTTTGCGTATTGATATCCAAATCACCGTTCAGCAAGAATCCGATTAAATCGTTCTACAATGGCCTGATCACGATGCAGTGCAGTGTGCCCTCGTCTGATAGCAACATTGTGATATTTCATTGTAGATAACACTGCACCCTGAAATTCCTTGCCCGGATCAACTTGTAACAGATTTGGCCAGTGCAGAGGGCTCCTTCGATAAATCCTTTCAAATGCAGAAGCCACTTCAGTGGCTGAGTTTGTTTTTAACGGTTCTGCTTCTTTGTATCGACTTGCAATATCAACTACGGTTAATGCGTATTTGTAACCACGATCATGTGGCAGAAATAATATATGAGCCTGATGAACTTTATTAGGAAAGGTCACATCAAAATGCGAGAATTGAATTTGTTTAGGCGGTGGTAGATAAATTTGTCATAGTGCCTGTTTGGATAACCAATGAGCCGCAGTGGTTTTTTTCACTTTTGCGGCGCTAGCGAGTTTACTGATTGCAGCGTTACCCTTCCAGTATCCTCTTGGGGAATAATAAATAGATTCCATGTTGCTATTAATTACCAGCACCTAACATCAATTTACTTTTCATAGCCGATTTTATCAAAAATGAAGCCAATTTTTCTTTGAAGGATTTATCAGTGATAGAATTCAACGCATGAATTAATTTCACATCTGCTAGATGCCTGTGTTGCAAATTGCTGCTTTTATAAGCAACATCATGAAGGTGACAGGCCTTATCAATAGCGTTTATTGGTTCCTCACCGGGTCGGGGCTGATTTTGATCATCAAGTCTAATATCTAATCGTGTTCCCGGTCCACAGTAGCTATATCCTGGAAGGTGTTTTTCTCCGGGGTATTTTGCCCATGGGGTTCCAGGGAGTTTTGCTAATTTGGCAGCAATAAAATCCTCCTCGTTTTTTTTAAAGGTTCCTTGGGTTCCTTGGGTTTGGAAACAAATCTAAATTTCTTTATACTACACTGTACGCACTTACTAGAAAGCGTTGATCGGTTATTTTTAGTTGTAATCGTCGTCAAGTCATCTGTGCCAGTACGCGCCTTACACTTCACACAATATAGATCCATAATTTATGTATAGAGATATGAATATAATTGATTTTTCAGCGACTAAAACAAGAGAACCAGTGAAGCATCATGCAGCGCTACCAAACTCTATACGCGCAATTATAATCGGGCCATCTGGATCCGGCAAGACGCAATTGCTGCTCAATTTAATAATGAGATGGATGAAGTGGGATAAGTTGTATTTAATTACCCCTAGCGTAGACGACCAACGATGCTATGAAGTGCTAAAAGATTTTAATGAAAACGCTTCAGAGATTGCCGGCGAGGATGTTATTGAGTTTATAACCGATATTGACGAGGCACCATCCGTGGATGACCTCGATGGAAGTATCAACAATTTAGTTGTATACGACGATGTCATGTTAGATAAACAAAAAAATCCTGCTAGAATATTTTCCCGAGGCAGGCACAAAAACACGGATGTGATCTATGTCACTCAACGCTACACTCAGATTCCAAAAGTAATTCGCGATAATTGTAATGTGTTGTGTGTGTTTAATGGAGTTGATACACATACGCTACGAAATATTTGGCAGACATGGTGTTCTGATATGGACTTCAATCAATTTAGAAATTTCTTTAGTCATGCTCAGTCTACCCCACACGGATTTGTAACAATAAATTTACATGACCCTCGAACACGATATCGTATCGGACTGGATCAAATATTCGGTTGACCCATAGCAGCAGAAGGGGCGAGTGACATCGATGTTGTAGTCCCTTTTCCCAAAAAATCGATAGAGGATTTCATTAATTTCATTGATTTTTTCATAATTTTTTTTTGGACCTAATCCATGAAACGATATCAGATTCACACACACATTTGGGCCTGATTTCATTGATTTCATTGTTTTTAAGCCTGATTTCAGTGAAAACTTGTCTAAAAATGTTGTCTGATTCGCCCCTTCTGCTGCTTTTATATTTGTATCAAGTTTATAAAGTAATAACTACATATTGTTTTCAGTAAATCAAGAAAATCAGTTTTAAGACATATCAATATAAAGGAAACTCACTCTAAATTGTAATGTACAGTAGGCTCCAGATATATGCACATCGAATAACTGCATATTCCGCCTTATTGCATAGTTTTGTTTCGGTCCCGATTTGTTACCATTGTTTTCAGTGGATGACAATTTCGGACAATTGCATATCGTCTTTATGCATAACGTCACTCTGGGTATTATCGGACGACTATTAAATGGAAAGCAATAAAATCTTATCTGTTTAAATTGTTCCTGCCAAGTAGAATAAAACGTTAATCAATAACCTCGATTGCTATTTTCCAGTATCCATTTTGAACATATATGTATCACGTGATAATACACGACAATGCAAAATAGAGGCTCGACACGGGGTAAAATCGGACTACTCTGAGTATTATCGGACAATAATTTGTGTTTTAGAAAAATAATCTTTCAACCCTAACATATCTTATTCACTGAAATACAATAAATGAACATTACAAAAATAATGTAACTATTCAATTTATTTTATATTTATCAATCTACCGTGATTTTCATATATGATATTGCAGTTACATATAATGCTATAAATGTAAATGAATTATTTTATAGGTTTGCATTGTAAAAGTAAGATATATTTATTATACATCAGAGTGTTTCTTTTCATGTCATGTACTGTATACAAAGCTGAAGGTATTAGAACAACACCTTTAATTTTATTAAATTAAAATTATTCTTATACACGTAAAAATGTATTATATATTTAATAGATTTTGCATTTAATAATCACCAATAAATATGACTAAACAACTAAGATGAAGTAAAAACTGTATAATTATAATTAACATTTCTTTGAAACAAATGAAAGGCAATTACTATGGAGAAAATGTAGTTTCCATTTATACTCCATTTATACTCATTTCAATACCATAAATATTTACAACAGAAAACAGCACAGAAGGTAGTAAACTACATAAACAAAGCATCTGTGTTTGAAAATTCTTTTAAAAGATCCTTCATTTTATCAACATAAGATGGTTTGCATCAAAATGCAGCTATACACATTTTCTGTGGACCAGTTTGTCTGCTTATAACTTCTGCATCATATTTGGGCTTGATCAGGATTTTAGTAGTATGACTGTTTTCCTGCAGCATCTGGCAAATACATTTTATGGAGTCACGTTTTACGTTTCCAATTTGTTTGTAGTCAACAAAGACTGCTACTGCATCTGGATCATATGGATTTTAAGGCTCCAACTCCAGTCTGTATGCAGCACCAACTACCAGCTGTTTATTACCATAGTGGTGCATGCCTACAACTATCAAGTTTCTTATCACCACTCTAGGAGATGATTTGTTACTCATCTAAAATCAATATGTACAAATTTATACTATTGTAAAATATTGAAAAAATCCGACCAGTTATGAAGATTATCCCACAATTAAATTTAATAGTATGTTCAATTTGTTTTAATTGCGAACTAAGTAAATTTTCGGCTTAAATTGACAAAAACTTGCTTAGGACAACTTAATGTAAAAAATAATGTTTACTCAGTTTATTTTCCATAGTTACATATATACAAACTGAGAACACAACTAATACATTCCAATGCGTTTGTGAGAATTGCATCGGATAAATACATACAGAGAACATGACTTCTACAGCCAAATGCTTGTAGGACAGTTGAAAGGCTTGTCCTATTCAACTGAGAACCCAACTGGAAGACATTCCTCATGCATCCGTTTCTGGCAAACATCACAGCAGACCCGAGTTATCAAACATGTTAGATATGGACTTGTTCAAAATGTCATCAACTGCAGATGTTAGAGATATTCCTGGGTCCTCATCTATTGGGGAAGACAATGTTATTTTGTTCAAAACTGGTGTTGTAGATGCAGTTTCTGGTGCCTTATCACATTGCTCAAGGGCTGTACTTAAGGCCATTATTGCATTTGGTGGGTCTAGTTTTGGGGCCTCATCTGCTGGAGTGGGGTCTGCGCCTATGATATCCGCATCTTTTGATGGTTGTGCTACTGGAGTCTCTGCTGAAGTTGTTGTGGTTTACACTGCTGTGCCATGTAGCTCATTTAGACATGGTTGAATTGCCACATTGGATACTTGAAGTGTGTCTCCCAGTTGTGGACTCTCATACAATATTAGTTAGACAGGAGGGGAATGCCTTGTAATATATCAAATATTCCCATATGCTCCAATGTCTTTGATACATCAGAGATACAAGATATGTTCAGTTCTGTATTTCCAACAAGTGATGGGGCCAAATCATTTGACCGTAAGATGACTTCTGGCTGGAAAGGGTAGATACCACATTTAGCAAACGAGTTTATGATGGTTGATGTGCAAAGGCCTTTGGCATAAACTTTACAAAAAATCTTTCCAAATACAAACCTACTCACTACTCGGCCAGGATTTTCTTCCATACATATTTTGCATTCTCTTTTGTAATTTTTCTTTAAAGGCTTGAAACACACCCTATCAATTGGCTGCAGTTTGTGTGTTGTGTGTGGAGGAAGTGCAAAGAGAATTATCTCCTTACATTGTCTTACAATACTTAACATAAGATGAGTACTATGGCCATCAATTAACAGTAATACTGGTCTTGATGGTGAAATGTGTCTTACAAAGTGCTCAGTTACCCAAGTTTCAAAGAGCTCTGAATCAATCCAACAATTAGGACTGATACATACTCTAGTACATGGAACATATTATGATCCATACCCCGTTTACCAGTGAATATCACCTGGGGTGGAATGACTAGGCCAAAATGCACAAGCTACAACGGTTATGTTTGTTTTATTGCCACTTGTCTGTGAGTAAGCATCTTGTCCAGACAGCTTTACAATTTTAGGTGGCTTATAATCAAATGGCATGCCTGTTTCATCAGCATTAAAAATACGCTCTGGAGAATGTGTTAACTCATGTTTAGTGAGTACATGTGCCAAAAGACTGGAATAGTTTTTTTTACTACTGTTGGATTCAGACACACTGCCCTATCCCTTGGTAATGACTGGGGACTGAACAACCACACCTGTGGCCATCTTTTAATGAACCCCAACCACCATTCATCACCAGGTCTGCAATTTTTAAACTTATTGTGAATGTTTCCTGTCTTTACTATATCACTAGCTAAACTCAATATATGTTGCTTGCTTCTGCCAAACCCTATTTGAGCTGTAACCTTAATAAATTATATGATCTTCTTTTCTTCCTCCAAAGGCAGTGTTGTTTTGTGACCTGTATTTATAGATGGTAAGGAGGATACACGGCCAGTTATTCTATCACCCAGTTTGGATTTGAAGACATCAAACTGTTCTGCCACTTTCCTAATAGATATGTGATTGCCTTTTGCACTTTCTCTGTTGTAAACGTTGATGGCCTCTTGCATAGATACACCATCCCATCTTCTTCTCACTTGTTCTTGTCTTGTTTTACCCATTTTTTGCTTTTTGTTTACCAGATAAGAAACAGAAGAGTATAACTTAGAAAATTACTTGAAGAGGTAAGTCAAAATATTATGATCAAGCCTGCTTTAGTTATGCTGCTAGTTGGAAAATCATGAGTGTTGCTGTCTATATAAAAGTTTGAATCAAAGTGTTTCAATAATGTTAAATAATAATAATAACAATGAAAACTTTGTATAGAGCCTAATCTTTAGAACCTCTAAGCGCTTTCAAGAGATCAACTGGGTGTTCCAACGGCCACAAAGGCGAATCTGCAAACGCTTTGTGGAGAGCGTAGGGTATGACAAGGCACGGAAGACGTCATAGCCATCCAATGCAGCCGAAGTAGTCCCCAGCCGTGACGAATCTTCGTACCACTGAGTTCTAACTACCAAGGCCGAGAGAGTGAGACTGTCTCTGTGCAAAGGCTGTTTCACTTTAATCTCCTTCACGCACAGGTTATGTTGTGCACCTATCATTCATCCTTATCATCACACTCAATGTTTCTTACCTACACCTACCAAAGTCCTACGGCTTGGGGCGACTGGCGACGCAACAGGTGTAGATGACCACTGGGAGTTGTAGTCAGAGACCTGCACGTAGGCGGCCCTTGGACAAGTGGTCGCTCTGCTCTGTACCCAAGGCAGCAGAACAGTTCGGCAGCATCCAGGGGTGACTGAGCAGACCTTTTTAGGACGGCGCTGCTCACCCTGAATAGGGAGAGGCCTAGAAAAGGTGGCCTAAAAAAAGCTTGCCTTGTAAAAATCTGGTCAGCATACCGCGGCTGGCAAGATCATCCATATCTGCGGTCGAAATAATCAAAGAAAAAAACTTATTATTGGAGCATGGAACATCCGTACTCTCATGGACAAAGAAAACGTATCAATACCCCACAGGAGAACAGCTCTAGTTTCTAAGGAGCTAGCACGCTACAATATTGACATCGCAGCCTTGAGTGAAACCAGGTTCGCAGAAAAGGGTTCTCTTACTGAGCTAGCCAGCGGCTATACATTCTTCTGGAAAGGAAAAGCCCAAAATGAGGACAGGATCCATGGAGTCGGCCTGGCTATCAAATCAAGTCTTCTGAAGCAACTCCCGGAAATGCCGGTCGGTATCAATGAGAGGCTAATGAAAGTGAGAATCCCTATAAGCCACAAACGGCACGCAACAATCATCAGTGCATATGCCCCTACCCTTTCGAGTTCAGCAGAAGCCATCGAACAGTTCTATACGGACCTCAGCTCTGTACTTAGCTCAATTCCAGCTGACGACAAGATCATACTACTGGGGGATTTCAATGCCCGTGTTGGCTGCGACTATGTTCGATGGAAAGGTGTGCTTGGCAAGCACGGTGTCGGCAGAATGAACAGCAATGGCCTGCTCCTACTCAGCAAATGCACAGAATTTAACCTCCTAATCACAAACTCAATGTTCAGAATGGCGGACAAACACAAGAACACCTGGATGCACCCCAGATCTCGCCAATGGCACTTAATTGACTATGTAATAGTACGCCAGCGTGATGCCAAGGATGTCCAAATCACCAAGGCCATGCGAGGAGCAGAATACTGGACAGACCACAGACTTGTCAGAACTACCCTACAGCTGCACATTGCCCCTCACCACCTAAAACGTCCTAAGCTTGTGCGCACAGCCCTCATGGTTGTCAAACTGCAGCAGCCTTCCACCCAGCTCGATTTCCAGAAGAGACTAGATGACATGCTGTCAACAAACGGTCCGTTATGTGGAAACGCCTCTGAAAAATGGAACAAGCTCAGGGACATAATAAGAGAAACAGCTATGGCAACCATGGGTCCAAAGAAGCGAATACATCAAGACTGGTTTGATGAGAACAACGCTGCCATTGAAGATCTGCTTGCCAGAAAAAATAAAGCTTTTATGGACTGGCAGAATGACACAAACTCCATCCCCAAAAAAGATCGCTTCAAATCCTATCAGGCTGAGGCTCAGAGAGAAATCCGCAAGATGCATGACCAATGGTGGGAAAAGAAAGCTGAGGAAGTGCAAAGCTATGCCGACACTAACAACTCCAAAGAGTTCTACAACGCCATCAAGTCAATTTTCAGCCACACAAAGTCAAGCTCTACGCCCTTACTTGCTGCAGATTGCAGTACAGTAATAAAAGACAAGAATGGCATCAAGGAAAGATGGAAAGAGCACTTTAATCAGCTCCTAAACCTGCCCTCATCAGTCAGCCGATCTGTTCTTGACCAAATACCCCAACAGCCAATGCTCAACCAACTGGATATTCCGCCAAAGATGGAGGAATTGAGAAGGGCCATTAAACAAACAAACTGTGGCAAGGCACCTGGAAAGGATGGTATCCCAGCGGAGGTGTACAAGACTCTCAGTAAGCAGTCTCTGGAGGCATTCTATGAAGTGCTAATCAGCATCTGGACGGAAGAAGAGATGCCAGACGACCTCCGTGATGCATCAATTGTGACCCTCTATAAAAACAAAGGCACACGTATGGACTGCAGTAACTACAGAGGCATCTCCCTGCTTTCCGTTGCTGGAAAAATACTTGCTCGCATCTTGCTCAACAGGCTTATTGCAGCAAGGTCAGAAAATAACCTCCCCGAGTCTCAGAGTGGTTTTCGCCCAGACCGCAGCACCGTTGACATGATGTTCCCAGTGAGACAAGTCCAAGAGAAGTGCCTTGAGCAGAACATGAATCTATATGCTGTCTTCGTGGATCTGACAAAGGCTTTCGATACAGTCAACAGAGATGCACTGTGGGTAGTACTCAATAAACTTGGTTGTCCTCAAAAGTTTACCAACCTCATCCGGCTCCTCCACATTGACATGAATGGAGAGATTCTCTCAGATGGTGAACCCTCAGAGAAATTCCCCATATCTAATGGTGTCAAACAGGGTTGTGTACTCGCTCCAGTACTATTCAACCTCTTCTTCACACAGGTACTACTCCATGCCATACGGGACATTGACACTGGCATCTACATTAGGTATCGCCTGGATGGATCAGTGTTTGATCTCCGTCGACTAGCTGCAAAAACCAAGACACTAGAAAGACTCATCATTGATGCACTCTTTGCAGATGACTGCGCCCTCATGGCCCATGAAGAGACTCACCTACAAGCAATCGTGGACAGATTCTCTGAAGCCTCCAACCTATTTGGACTCACAATTAGTATAGGAAAGACAGAAGTCATCTTCCAGCCGGCCCCAAACACTGTCCATTCGCAACCCTGTATCACCATTGGCGACACGCAGCTGAAGAATGTGGACAGTTTCAAATACCTTGGCAGCACAATATCTAGTGATGGCTCTCTGGACAAAGAGATCACTGCGAGGACCCAAAAAGCCAGTCAAGCACTAGGACGACTCCGAACCAAGGTCTTGCAGCACAAGGACATACGTCTGTCAACAAAGCTAAAGGTGTACAATGCAGTTGTCCTCACGTCTCTATTATATGGCTGTGAAACGTGGACAATCTACAGAAGGCACATCAGACAGTTAGAACAATTCCACCAGCGCTCCCTGAGATCCATCATGCGGATCAAGTGGCAGGACCGAATCACCAACCTGGAAGTCCTTGATAGAGCCAACACAACAAGCATCGAAGCCAAATTAATCCAGGCCCAGCTTCGATGGACTGGCCATGTCATCCGCATGGATCAAAGCAGAATCCCAAAGCAGTTGTTCTATGGCGAGCTATTCCTGGGGAACCGAAACCAAGGCCGCCCTCACAAGAGGTACAAAGACAGCCTCAAGACAAACATCAAGTGGGCAGACCTTCATCCACGCCAGCTCGAGCTCGCTGCCTCAGACAGAAAGCATTGGCGAGCCCTGACCAGAAAAGCCTGTTCCTCCTTTGAGGCCGACCGTCGCCAGCGTCTTGCTGCATCCCGTGAGAGACGCCACAGAAATGTATCCCAGATACCAACAACCACCGGTGTCCCATGCTCCACCTGCAATCGCATGTGTGTATCGGAATTTGGACTCCGGAGTCACATGCGCGTCCATCGTTGAAAGAAAGTGCACAACTTGTCTTCCTCGACTCGAGAGACTACCAAGAAGAAGAGTGATATAACTACAGAAAGAAAAAACACACCATGAAATTGGAAACAAATTTATTTAAAAAGGAAGAGGTCTTTGAAAAAAGCATTCATACATTTATTGCTGATGTCAACACTGCCATAAAGGTGATTACTGTGTTGCTGTACATTAACACAAGCAAAATGCAGTAAATTGCATCATTTAAGTTTCAAGACATGACAAGTTTTGTTTTTAAAATTACTATTCCATGATTAGATAATTCGCGAATGTTAAAACTGAGCAATTCTAAATAATGGTTATGATAATTTTAGTTATACATCATTGATGACAAAATTGACATGTACTGATTAGACTCCTGATTTTTTTTAAAATATGAGACAACTGAAACTTTTTAAAATAAAATATATAGATAATAATAACAATAATAATAAAAATGACTAACAAGGTCAAGTTGGTGAGATTATTTTAAAGTATTTAATGAGATGAGGGTTAAAGTAAAGTAATTTGCCATATTTAATTCTTAATTAATACAACTTATACCTAATATTATAAAATTATCAATGTAATTTTACTTGAAATACTAAGTAAATTATCTGCAATATTAGTTGAAGTGGTTTATATCTTCATTACAACATTAATTAACTTGAAACATTAGCCAATCTATTGTACTCAATAACCTATCACATGTAATTCAGCAGTCCGATAATATCCCTTGGATATACCCCTATATGTTTATCAACCAATCAAAGAAAGGTCAATCCAGTCGCCATATTAAACCTTCAGTCAAAACAGAACAAGAATTGGGCTATGACATTTCGGATTCATAAACAATGTCATACTTTATGTATCAGGGAATGCAATAATACGGTTTAAGAATTAACTATTTGCGTAAACTAATAAATTTATCACCTTTCCTTTGATCGGATGATCGTCGTATTTCAAAATAATGAGCGGGAAGAGGTCGGATTTTACGTATGATCATCTATTTATATGTTACTACTTTGCGGTAAATAGATTATACATTTTTTATTGGCTTGTCTGATAATACCCCGAGTGACGTTACTTCGCATTATTGCATACATTTGCATGGTCCAAACATGCATTATTATGTGTTAAGTTGCTTCGGATAACTGCATTGTTCAAAATTGTTCATTTCAAAATGAAAACAAACCGATTCCATACATTGGCGGTCAAGGGTGATTAATAAGGTCTGTTAATATCAATATCACAGCTATTAGATCTCCGTTGGTCTGCAGGAGGCGCTATAGTAGATAATCATGAATATTGACGAGACAGCTCTCTGACTCTCTGATGATCACCAGGAGGCGCAATAGTAGACAACCATAATAATAAACATGAAGGGTCGATGGCTGTGATCCGAAAAGTTATCTTGGAATGAGAGAATATCGGTAAACAGATCACGACCTGACTTTGATCTTACTGATATAATTAGGTTTTAAAATGTCTTCTCACATGCGCAAGCTTCACCAACGGGATTTAGAATGATACATTTACACGACTCTAGACCAAAATTTCGTATACGTCTTGATAAAGTATATATCGGTAATCTGTTATTGTTCCCTACAATTTCATTCCGTAGCAATCTCTAGTCATTGCATGACCATCGCTTTAGAATTCTAGAGTCTTTTTTAAACTTAGTTTTATAAAATGTCTAAATGTGTGTGTAAAACATTAATGTTAGCAGAAAGAGTTGAAGTTTTGAGAAAATTAGATAAAAAAAGAATGCCAGTCTTTTATTGAACTACAGTTTGGATTTAACCAGAGTGCGATTTCAAGAATCCGAAAGAATAAGGACAATATTTTTCATGAATGGCAGAGCAATAACAATCCCACTCGGAAACGAAAAAGTGCCGGAAAATCGGAAGATGTTGAGGAAGCTCTCCTACACTGGTTCTCTCACATCAGGAGTCGTCAGATTACTGTTTGTGGCCCTTTACTGATGGAAAAGGCAACCCAGTTAGCAGAGGGTATGGAATTTGTAGATTTCAAGGCAACTAGTGGCTGGCTGGAATGGTGGAAAGATCGTCATTCCATCAAATTTAAGAAGCGAAATGGCGAAAAACAAGTTGCTGATGATTTTATTGCGGAAAGATGGATTGTGGAAGTATTGCCTGGTCTCATAAAATATTACCAGCCTCGTGACATTTTTTAATGCCGACGGAACTGCTTTGTACTGGCGAGCTATGCCTGACGGCACTCTGACATTCAAAGGCGCCGAAGCCTTCCGAGCCAAAATTGCCAAAGATTGGATGACGTTGCTGCTGGCCTGCAACATGGACGGTAGTGAGAATTTAGAGCCTCTTGTTATGGGCAAGAGTACGAATCCATGTTGCTTCAAGAATGTTAAGTCATTGCCTGTGACATATGAGGCTAATAAAAAGGCATGGATGACTGCTGAGATATGGAAGGGATGGCTCATCAAGCTTGACAAAAAAATGAAGCTGAAGATTCGGAAAGTCTTGTTGCTGTGTGACAACTGTGCAGCCCATGCTTGTGACGTAAATTTGACAAATGTTAAATTGTTTTTTCTACCGCCAAACATAACTCATTCATCTAGCAGATGGACCAAGGCATCATTCCAAATTTCAAAAAACAGTGCAGATCACTTGTGCTCCGTCACCTTGTAGGCGTTATTGACAGTAGCACTGATGAAGAAGCAACTGCATCAGCAGTGACAAAAAAGCTCAGCATGTTAGATTCATTGCAGATGTAACGAGAAGCATGGAGGAAAATAACGCAGTCCACCATGGCCAGCTGTTACCGTCGGGCTAGCTTCTTGATGCTAACAGAGGAGGCTGACAATCCAGAAGACGACGAGAATCAGTGCCACTTGGAATGGAAGAAGAAAACTTTGACCGAAACATTGACGTGGATGAAGGACTGCCGACTTTTGGAGGAAGATCAGATGCGGAAATCTGTGCAGACATCATGCAGTCGCAACAGTCAGAAGCGACCGATAATGATGACCTCAGTGATGCAGACGAAGAAGATGAAATGGAACCCGTAACATTGTCAGAGCTATATAATACCTCGATATTCTCCGCAGATTTAAGGAAGAAAAGGGATGTGCATCGTGTAACAGATTGTATAGCCTACAAAACAAAATTCATCTGATAAGGCGCCAAAAGTCTGTGCAGATATCAATCAAAACATTTCTTCGTTCACCTGCTGCAGCACTGAGCAACGAAGCGACTTCTGTGGAATCGGCCGAAGACAGCGATAGCGCGAATGAATCGGACAGCACAATAGTGGATTATCTAATGTAGCAAACTTTGAACTTTCACATACGTACACAAGTGGATTAAAATGGATTATGTAGAACTATATAATATTGTGTTCAACAAAACGTTAAAAGGATAAATAATAATTTCGTATGTTTATGATGACAGATTTTTGTCTATTTTTTAAACGCCCAGAGAAATAATGGGTATCAGTATGAATGCTGCACGAGATACATGCCATACCATGAATGCCGGTTTTTTGCATACGCCGCCTAATTGCATATCATAGCATCGGTCCCGAGGCAATGCGTTTAAGTGGAGCCGACTCTTAGTATGCAGTTGTATCATTATTAGTTTGAAGTGACTTTTGTTTTTACTACATGCATATGAATGAAAAATACATAATAAAATGTTACTATTTATTACTGCTTAGAAATATGCCATTGTACCGAAAAAAATTAAGTTCTACATCTCCGCATGATTCAACAGGCATTTGTATTAGCGATGTATAGCAATGTTTAAAACATGTAAATATATGCTTAATATTACAGTAGATACAATTTTAAAATCATGGTTGTATTATCACTTTATTATCACTTCCAATTTTCATTCCCCGACCCAAAACTGAAAGTAAAGCAGCTCAGGTTTTAGAAAGATCAAGATGAGGAAGCATTAGTTTTAGGATAAACCAACATTAAAGTGTAAAATTTTAGAAAATTGAAAATAAAGCAATCTTGGCTTCAGTGCTTCATGTAGTTGGACACAAAATTCACAACAATGTCCAAAATGTTTCTAGACATGTTAATTTTTACATGATTGTTTCACTTTCTATGTAATTTTTTTCAACCTTTTTCAAATGCATTTCTAATACTTTTGTGTAAACAAACACATGATAACTGAAATCAATTGTGTTCATATTCAGCAAATCGTAAAGCAATCACAAGTCTTTACCTATGAAAGTTTTATCTAGATTTTATGAAATAAACAGATCTAACTCCTCTATTACGATGATCTGGGTATGAATAATTAGAATTATGGAACCACACCAACTTATATTCACCACTATTGATGGAAACAATTTTACAAAAAACAGAACAAACATAGTAAATATTCACAATAACAAATTCCTTTTCTAAACAATCAGTTGTTCAAAGAAAGACTGTGATCATAAGTAATTCATGTTGGTGTATCTTACTGAAGCTAACTGAATGGTTAAGTAGCCAGTATAACTGACAAGTGGCAATATGCCAAATGAAGAACTTTGATAATAGTCCCTTCAATAGGCCAAATGAAGAACTTTGATAATAGTCCCTTCAATATATAAAATAAAGAACTTAGCTAATGACCAATGCAATAGGCCAAGTGAAAAACTTTGCTAATGGTCCTTGTCAGGATGACATTGCTTCAAACAGCCAGGAATGTATGTGAGAATTGGATGTCCCCTCAGATCTTGGAAAGCCACTGAGGGAACAAGTCGTCTGAAGAGAATTTGTTTCCAAGGGGAGCAGCCCTCAGAAGATTCCTACTGAGCCCCAGTAGGATGTGTATAAGGCATGACCCATATGGAAGTTTAGAAGCATTGCTGATAAAACCATGGACATTGTTAATGATACCAGGATAGTTTGGATGCTGAGAGGATGGGTAATGGTCAATGGACCACAACATTGCTGCCAGATAGCTGTGAGGATTCAATGACAGCATAGCATCTTATCCCCATACTTGAGGTGGGGGGGGGGTCCGATTACTGGTGACCTTTGCTTGGTGACCAGTGACCAGTCATTCAATCCCTATGACAGCATCAACACTTTAAGATGAAGATCCAAACAAAGCACTACTTTATCATTCAATCCCTATGACAGCATCAACACATTAAGAAGAAGATCCAAACAAAGCACTACTTTATCATTCAATCCCTATGACAGCATCAACACATTAAGAAGAAGATCAAAACAAAGCACTACTTTATCATTCAATCCCTATCACTTTAAGAAGAAAATCACAACAAAAGAAACATATACCATGAAAATTCTTATTCTATGAATATGGTATCCTTAGTGATTATAAAACTGAGACCCCTGTCAATGATTTCAGAACTCAGCAATATAAATTCTACTGAGATAGATCCTTATTTTACCATTTAAAACGTAGATGACTGGAAATAGGATCATGGTGACTGCACATGGGTCAGTGGGAAAGCCTGATGTCACTTTATTGAAGACTGAATTCCCATAAATGGCTGAAGGTCATTTTCATCCTGGAACAACAATATGTTACGTGGTACTTACATTAATTTATTGTGTTGGTATTTTTGTGAATCTGTAGTAATTATTTTCAGATCTAAATATATAATACTTCATACAATATACATAAACACTATGTGTCACATGCCTCTTGGCTTTAATAATTAGTAATATGGGTTGAAGTAGTTTTCCTGCCTCAAACCAGCCTTTAGTAATCATGGCCATGTTTAGACAATATATAGTAGATCCCACTCCTAACATTGCTTAATTTGTTTAGGAATGCTTGATTACACTATAACAAAGGGGGCATTTTAGAGCCATTGCATAAAAAATGTCTGTATTATAAATGCATATTGCTTGAAATTGCATCTTGATACCCGTTACCATTTTCTTCCTTTTTGTACTGTATAAATAAATTATCTGCAAAAGACAGCATTCATTGGCAAAAAAGACATGTGTAAAAACTATTATACAAAGCATGCACACTTTTATCCAGCTAAATTGTCATGTGTAAAAACTATTATACAAAGCATGCACACTTTTATCCAGCTAAATTGTCATGTGTAAAAACAATTATACAAAGCATGCACACGTTTATCCAGCTAAATTGTAGTGTGTAAAAACTATTAAAAAGCATGCACACTTTTATCCAGCTAAATTGTCATGTGTAAAAACAATTATACAAAGCATGCACACTTTTATCCAGCTAAATTGTAGTGTGTAAACACTATTAAAAAGCATGCACACTTTTATCCGGCTAAATTGTCATGTGTAAAAACTATTATACAAAGCATGCACACTTTTATTCAGCTAAATTGTCATGTATAAAAGCTATTATACAAAGCATGCACACTTTTATCCAGCTAAATTGTCATGTGTAAAAACTATTATACAAAGCATGCACACTTTTATCCAGCTAAATTGTCATGTTTTAAAACTATTATACAAAGCATGCACACTTTTATCCAGCTAAATTGTAGTGTGTAAAAACTATTATACAAAGCATGCACACTTTTATCCAGCTAAAATGTCATGTGTAAAATCTATTATACAAAGCATGCACACTTTTATCCAGCTAAATTGTAGCAAAGTACAAAGCCAACAAATACCACACTATATGATTATGTCAGGTGAAAGTGGCAGGAATTTGAGAAGCTGATAGAAAGCAGGTATTTTAATTTCAAAAATAGTTTTATTCTGCAAAGCTACAACATTTTAAATTACTGTGACCAAAATCAATATTCTCTGCATTGCCTAGTATACATAAATCTTGAATCTATGGGCTTGGTTTTATTCATCATTCACAATACTACTGATATATCAATCCATCCAGTACTCTCCCTGGGATTTCATATTAAAACCAATTCTATGACATATGATGTTGTCCTCAACGTTCCTACTTTTGTTCATAAATAATTTTTTTTAAATTCTTTGATGTCAATAAAAATGGAAAACAAAGGAATGGCTCACTATTATTGGTAGTCACTGGACTATGTACAAGAATGAGTAAAGCTAATAGTGTACAACACAGCACAGAATTGTCACTCACCCTGAATTTTCAGTATTGTCTCTCAGAACTGGTGGAAATAAAACAAAAATAAAAATATTAAACAAGATTGTCACAGAATATAATGTCTTGCCTTTTTCTGAATTATTTTAAAGTTCCTATTTTGCAAGCAGCATTAAGTTGACAACACTGCCAATAAGACAGACTTCATAAACAACATTTTTCAGAATGAAAGTGAAAACAATAAAGTGTCATACACTGCTCACAAAAGAATATTGATTGGTTACATGAATGCTATATAAATATTGATTGGTTACATGAATGCTATATAAATATTGATTGGTTACATATATAAATATTGATTGGTTACATGAATGCTATATAAATATTGATTGGTTACATGAATGCTATATAAATATTAATTGGTTACATGATTGCTATAAAAATATTGATTGGTTACATGAATGCAATATAAATATTGATTGGTTACATGAATGCTATATAAATATTGATTGGTTACATGAATGCTATATAAATATTGATTGGTTACATGAATGCTATATAAATATTGATTGGTTACATGAATGCTATATAAATATTGATTGGTTACATGAATGCTATATAAATATTGATTGGTTACATGAATGCTATATAAATATTGATTGGTTACATGAATGCTATATAAATATTGATTGGTTACATGAATGCTATAAAAATATTGATTGGTTACATGAATGCTATATAAATATTGATTGGTTACATGAATGCTATATAAATATTGATTGGTTACATGAATGCTGGGATTTCATGTTAAAA
This sequence comes from Unio delphinus, assembly GCA_029339505.1. Lineage (NCBI taxonomy): Eukaryota > Metazoa > Mollusca > Bivalvia > Unionida > Unionidae > Unio > Unio delphinus. The sequence goes on from JAQISU010000119.1 coordinate 2,610,378, forward strand.
CCAATTCTATGACATATGATGTTGTCATCAAAGTTATTACTTTTGTTCATAAATAATTTTTAAAATTTCCTTGATGTCATGAAAAAGGGAAAATAAAAGAACTGCTCACTATTATTGGTACAGTCACTGGACTATGTACAAGAATGAGAAAAACTAATAGTGTACAACACAGCACAGAAATGTCACACCTTGAATTATTAGTCTTGTTTTTCTTTTCTGGTGGAAAGAAAACAAACATACAAATATTAAACAAGATTGTTTTTTGCCTTTTTCTGAATTATTTTAGAGTTCTTTTCTTGAGAGCAACATTACGTTGACAACACTGCCAATAAGATAGAGTTCATAACAACATTTTTCTGAATGAAAGTGAAAACAATAAAGTGTCATACACTGATCATAAAAAAGTATTGATTGGTTACATGAATGCTCTATAAATCTGAATAAAATAAAACATGTTTAGCTTTAATATAATGACAATATATGGTATCACATTGAATGTTTTAATCCTGAAGAGTGTTATATATTTTCCGGCATGACAACTCCAAGTCACCATGTTTCAAATATTGGTAACAAGTATTACCATTATAATAAAAGTAATCAAAAATAAGCTAAACAAATAAATAACTTACATTTAAATTTGTTTCCTGCATTCAGTTTTAACACTCATACAGCTCCTGTTTATCTTTAATTGTAGTATAATGATTCTGACTGCACAATAAAAGAGTTTTACAAATAAATCTCTATTCCAATGTAACAATAAGTAAATGCTTTGAGAGTGAATAAATACAAATACTTCCATTTACAGGTAGATCTCAGCAAATGTTGATGTCAAGTACAAGAAACCAAATCACACTGCTGAGTAATGGAACCATCTAAAAAAACTTAAAGAAAGTTCAACATACTAAATTTCGTAACAAAATATTTTCAAATATATCTGAGTGAAAATGTTCAAAAGTTAAGTGGCCTTAAGCCTTGAACTAAAACAATATATCATTACCATACAACAACACATCAGATAATTCTAAATGCATATCCATATGGTAAATCTGGTTATATTAATATTTAATAGAGAAAGTACTGAAAAGCAAACAATGATTTCAGGTCAACCCAAAAGAGATCCACAATAATAGCGTTTTTGGGAAATAAATTATTTGTCAAACTTGACAGAGCTTGGTGTTTCTAATTTGTTTTACTTATTTTCAGACCACAGAGTTGTAATAAATCATAAGAATTCATTTATCAAAGTTCAGATGTAGATATTATTATGTATATTTGATTTAATTTATATTTTATTTCAAATAACTGCTTTTTTGCTAGTTTTAAATTTTGTTTAAATTCCATTTCAAACTATTGCAATGTAACTTTATTTAGTGGATTTAACATTGCTCAACACATTCGCTATGTTCGATTTGACCAGACCGTTTTTTGTGAATAATTAATAATATTAACTGTATATAATGCTGACCTAGCTCCTGACCTTGATTCAGAATTAGTAAGAGTTGAAGTAAACAACTTTTTTCTTCTTTTGTTTCTTTCTCAGTGTAAGATCGTAAAGTAAAATAGAGTCCATACCTGGAGTACATGGTGTTATGCATGTAAAAGGCTCCATGTCACTCTAGAAGGGTGATCTTGTGACCCTCATACATGGATCTGTTTGTGTCTTAGTGCATACCTCTTTTCTATAAATAATCTGGGTTGTTGGACTTTGAAAGCAGATTTTGATGTTGTCTAGCACTGGGGCATCATACAGCAGACATGTAGCATAATGTCCCACCCAGTCACATTATCCTGACACCAGGCCAAACAGTCCTAACCCTAACCTCTCAATGCTTCTCTCAGAAAAAAGTTGAATACAGGACTTTAATGTCTTTGAAAATAAATCCTTAATGAGCCCTTATGATCTTTAAAATGTAATCTAAAATTAGGCAACACATTGAAATACAATACAGGGACTTTAAACAGTTTGATGAGGAAATGTTCTTAAATGATTTAGTATGCAAACCCTTTCAATCAGTCTGCAATATAGCTGATGTCAACACTACTTTAGATAAATGGTATCAGATGTTCAATGCAGTCTTAGACAAGCATGCCCCAATTAAAACAAAAAGGGTTAAACACCAAATTACACCCAATGGGATTACCCCTGAGATCAATGAGGCTAGTCACCTAAGAGATAATTTCCACAAGAAAAAAAGACAAGAAAAGCTATAGAAAGTGGAGGAATAATATTAAGCATCTGATAACTAAGGCAAAAGAGAACTACTATAAACAGGTTATTAATGAAAGTAATAGTACCAAAACATTGTGGAAGCATCTAAAAGAGCTGAACCCACCCAAGAACAGTTTTTTTCCCCCTAGACTTCAGTATTCAGAACCAAACAAACATCCCAATTGAACTTGATGCTCTACATTTATTTATAAGAGCTAACATTCCTGAAGATAATTATTTTTCAGTAGCTAATGTCAGTGAAACGGACGTTTTTGATATGCAAATTAAGTTGAATATTAATAAATCCTCTGGATTGGATGGTATTTGTCCACGAATCCTTAAAATTGCAGCACCAGTAATAACAAAGTCATTAACGTATATCATAAATTTATAATGAGTGGTAATTTTCCAGAAAAATTGAAATGTGCAAAGGTTACACCTATCTTTAAGAAAGGAGAAAAGGAGGATCCAGGAAATTACAGACCAATATCAATTCTACCTGTTATAATTATCAAAACTGTTTAAAAAACATGTAGCCATTCAGGTCTATAAATTTTTTGAAACAAACTCTCTATTTCATAAAGCACAAGCAGGATTTAGAAAGTACCACTCATGCCAAACAGAACTTACCAAATTAATTGATCTTTGGCTGAAGGAAATGGATAATGGGCATATGACTGGGATTGTTTTCCTTGACTTCAAGAAAGCCTTTTATCTTGTTGATCATGAAATTCTGCTGCAAAAGTTGAACTGTTACAGGTTTGACAATCCTTCTTTAAACTGGTTTAGATCATACCTAAACCAAAGGTCTCAACAAGTAAGCATTGGCAATATTAGCTCTCAAACTCGCACTATTCATTCAGGAGTCCCTCAAGGCTCAGTTTTAGACCCTCTCCTTTTCCTTATCTATATCAATGATCTATCATTAAATAATGAATCCACCAATACAGAATTGTTTGCAGATGATGCAACCTTGTATACATCTAGTTCTGATACTGAAGTTATCCAAACAAGATTAAACTCAGATCTTATTAGAGTCCAAAACTGGGCACAACAAAATAGGATGGTAATTAATGAAAGTAAAACAAAATGTATGATTCTTGGGACGACACAAAAGCTGCACAAGTCAGGGAACCCAAAACTATCTCTTGCAATATATATTTATCCATTAGAAAATGTAATTCATGAAAGGCTTGTAGGTGTGTCCATAGATAATAATTTATTATGGAATGACCATATTGATAAGCTTTGTAAAACACTGTCATCCAAAATTGCCCTTCTCAGCAGAATCAAGAAATATTTACCTATGGAAACTCGCAATCTATACTACAAGACGTATATTCTTCCAACAATGGATTCCTGTTCTAATGTATGGAGAAACTGCTAAATCTGAGCTGGACAGGATTTATAAACTCCAGAAACGAGCAGCACATGTAATTTTAGATACATCTGTTGATCATCCCTCAGAAGCATTATTTACAGAACTCAAATGCTTCACAATATATGACAGGATAGATTTTCACAAGGCAGTTATTTTATATTTCTTTTCTATTTCTACATGGAACTGCACCAGAGTATCTTTAGGACTTATTCAGACCTTTTTCAACACAATACCAGTTGAGATCAATCTCACATGGAAACCTTCTAGTACCAAAACCAAAAACAGAGCAACCCAAAAAGAGTTTTCAATACTCTGGTACAGTTCTGTGGAATAAGCTTCCAATACATGTAAAATCAGCTGAAAATATTAGAGTATTTACGAAGAGATATCAGGAGCATGCATGTGTTTCTAACATATAATGGAATTTAGTATTTTAATATGAAACATGCTAATATAAGCACTAACTATTGCATCTTCACACAATGTACATTTGTTATACTTTCATTAAGAGGGCCTCAAGGGAGAATAGTCCTTGACTAATGAGTCACCCTCTATAAATAAAGCAGTATTATTATTATTATTATTATTATTATTATTAACTAATTTGACAAAAGTAATACCTATCACAGGCCTAACTTACAGTTAACTATAATTTGACCAAAGTAATACCTATCACAGGCCTAAGTTACATTGAACTTATTCGACAAAAGTAATACCTATCACAGGCCTAACTTACATTTAACTAATTTGACAAAAGTAATACCTATTACAGGCCTATCTTACAGTTAACTAATTTGACAAAAGTAATACCTATATTCCTGAATGTATTAAGCATGACAACAGTAGTGGAAAGTTTATAATAAATAATTAAGCTGTCACAGATACAACAGTTACTGTATACCTGATGACTGAGAGACTGTATCTGTCTTGTAAATTGATGCTGTACTAATTGTTGTACCAATAAAAAGTAATGTTACTGATACATTAATGTAACCGGTGTTGTAAGTTGGTGTTATGGTGCCATGTCTGACAACATCAATAGATGTGACTGAGGCACTGTTGCTAACAGTTAGTATTAGAGGGAAAGATGTAACAGAATGGCTGTCAGAATAAAAAAGGAATTGCTTGCTTGTCCTTTTTAAGGGAATTTGGCTATAGTAACAATACTACAACTGATGTAGTATTAATACCACAAAACTATCCCCCAAACCCTTGTAGTAGCACTACCCTATATTCAGGCACTAATTTTATGATCTCCAAAACCTGATGTAGTAACAATACTACAACTGATGTAGTAATACTACTACAAAGCTATCCCCACCAAACTCATGTAGTAACATTACCCTATGTTCAGGCACTAATTTTATGATCTCCAAAACCTGATGTAGTAACAATACTGCAACTGATGTAGTATTAATACTACAACACTATCCCACCAAACCCATGTAGTAACATTACTCTATGTGCAGCCACTAATTTTATGATCTCCAAAACCTGGTGTAGTAACAATACTACAAAGCTATCCCCACCAAACCCATGTAGTAACATTACCCTATGTTCAGGCACTAATTTTATGATCTATAAAACCTGATGTAGTAACAATACTACAACTGATGTAGTATTAATACTACAAAGCTATCCCCACCAAACCCATGTAGTAACATTACCTTATGTTCAGGCACTAATTTTATGACCTCCAAAACCTGATGACAATACTACAACTGATGTAGTATTAACACTACAACACTATCCCTGCAAACCCATATAGTAACATTACCCTATGTTCAGGCACTATTTTTTTCATCTCCAAAACCTGATGTAGTAACAATACTACATAGCTCTAATGCTATCCCCTAAACCCATATAGTAACATTACCCTATGTCCAAACACTAATTTGTGACCTCCAAAACTTAATGTAGTAACAATACTACATAGCCTTCACAGCCATCCCCCAAAACCCATGTAGCAACATTACCCTCTTTCCAAGCACTGATTTTGTGATCTCCAAAACCTAATCTAGTATCAATCAATACTACATAGCTGTCCCCAAAACCATGTAGTAACATTACTCTATTTCAAGGTACTGATATTTTGAGCCCCAGGGTCCGATATAGTAACAATATTACAACTGATGTAGTAACAATACTACATATCTCTCTACCAAACCCATATAGTAACAATACCCTATTTCCCAGCAATGATTTGTTGTCTTCAAAATCTGATGTAGTAATAATACTACATAGCTCTCTACCAAACCCATGCAGTAACAATACCCTATTTCGAAGCACTGATTTCTTTTCTCCAAAACCTGATTTAGTAACTATACTACATAGCTCTCCACCAAACGAATGTAGTAACAATACCCCATTTCCCAGCACTCATATTGTGATCTCAAAAATTTTATGTAGTAACAATACTACATAGCTCTTCAGAATATAAAAGAAAATTCTATGTTGTTATTCATATAGGACTTGAACTTTGTTTAATATTACTTGTAAACGCTTTTCATACACTAATATTACCCTACTGATTATCAACTGTACCACCTTCCCAAGTCAAGACTGCCCATTGTAGTAATAACAGAATCCATTGGATGCATCTGTGTAGACCATGAAAATAAATTCCATCCGAATTTTAAGTGGTACACAAGGCTGTTCTGAGAGTTTGATGCAAATTTGTAATCCCAAGGGGAAATTTCTATCTTACATTGAAGCACAATGATTAATTATTTTCTGACACTTTTTATAAAAAATGGGAGTCCATGTCAAAAGGTATACTGTTAATATTGCAGCAACTTTAATGTTGCAAAAGAACCATTGAAAATTTCCTTATGGTAGAGCATAAAAAATTAGATTTACACTGAAATATTCAGTGTAACTTTCAGTGATTTTCCTTTTAGCTTTCAAAGAACACAAACACAGTAGATACAATTTTCTATATTAATGTCAATACATAGTGTCTGAAATGTGTACGACATAGTAATGATACACATATAAGAGGTCACAAAACGAAGTCCACTTTTATTGACAAGATTAATCAAGATGGACAAAAATAATGACGTAGTTCTCATTCAACCTTGAGGTACAATTGATTTACCCTTCAGAAAAGATCTAATAAGAATATAAATTTTATTACCAAAACAACAATTACAGCAGCAGCTTTTCAACTCAAAATTAGACAATGGAAACTGTTCATTTTGCTTGATCGATCAGCTCGAAATGTGTTTGTGTAACACAACTTAAATCATTGGATTAGTATGTTTTAAATATGTTGCAATTTATGCTTGTCTTGATTATTGGAAAAGTTTGTTCAAGTCAGGACATATTTGATATTTTGTGTGCTCCCAGTAAATGTGTATATGAATGTGATAATATCACTATATTGCCAAGTTGGGTTCAGTCAGGTGTTTTAGACCTTGTTAGGATACATTCCATTTGAACTTAGAATACTTTCTTCTAGCTGAGAGGAACTGAGCATAGATTTACCTAAGCTGGGATCAGCACACAATATGCAGTAACTCTGGGATTAGTCTTAGTCTAGTACAGATGATACTTAAGCTGGGATCAGTACAAAGTACAGTTTCATGATGGGACCAGGCTAGGATGGTCTGGAAATCATCATATTTATGTACATTTTTTCATTCAGAATCTGGCTCATATATGTAGCCACCATAAACAGAGACAAAATTTCATTTATGTAGTGAATGTTATTTGTGTGTGTGTGTGGTGACATAGTTTAATATATTTGTTATCATGAATAAAAAGTGTGTGTTGAATTGAAAGATAATTCATTATGCTCATGTGACCTTAATTTTTCTTACATGGCATGTATGAAGCATTCTTTTGTACCATAATAATTGCTAACATTTATTTGCATAAATATATGATTAATAATTAGTATAAATTTGGAATTAAGCTAACAAAGTAAGTTGACACTGACACTGATCCCTTATACTTATGTAGGGATTTTATTATCAGTTAGTTATCCAATATATATTCAAGTACTGTCCTTCATACAGAGAATTGAGAAATTTAACTGATCAGGAAGACAAATGGATAATATGATGGCATATCAGTAACTGTCATGCAGAAATGCACTATTAAATAAGACAGTGATACATTATTCTATTTTTTTATACTAACTTCACATTTCTTTTGCATCTTCAAGTGTTCATCATTAGATCTGTTTTGTTTCAAATTCACTTTTCTGCTAGGAACTTCATTGTTACCTTCAAGGTCCTGAAATGAAGTAAATGTTATGTAGCTACTTTGGTATGGTGCATTATGGAACATTGCATGAAATTTTTCATGCTTACTGTTGGGAGAAAGACCTAGTCATTGTTCAGTGGGGGCTACTGCATCATTAGTGTCTTTATGGTTGGGCTTAAGGTTTATTTCTATCTCCTAAACACTATTTTCTTTATACTTGTTATTAATTATTATGAAGTTAAGATAATTTATTCTGAAGTCGACCTTTTGATCTTGGAGCCAAACTAATACATTTTACAGCCTAATCATCGGCTCAACATGCATGCCCAGACTTTCATATAGTGTGTATGTTCATTAACTTTTAAAAAAATTGCTTGTAGGTTTTTAAATCAGTATGTAAAACAACATTTATGGATTTCCTTCTCTAAACAGTTATATAAGTATCACTTATCGATTATCAAAATTGATGAAGAGCATGTGCCAAGTTATTACTCCCTAATTTATCTATATTACCACACTATACCAACTAAATATCTGTTTGTATATCATACTAATACATTATTTGTCAAACATATTAAGCACATATAATTATGTGGCTAAATCGTAGGACCTGTTGATAATCAATTATAAGTAATACAACTAATGAATCTCTGTGAAGCTTCTTTCATGATTATGAAAATGCATTTTGCTTCGAAATAATGGATTGTGTAAAACCAAGTCAAGTTCTAATCCCTTCATCAAACAATAATAATATTAAGATGGCAGATCGTTACTTAACCAAGTTATGTTAAAAGGGACTACTTTTCATAAATAACTTAAGATATGTTTCTTGCATTCTCTGTCTCCTAAGATACAAAATACATGTACACTTTATCTATGGTAAAGTAAAATTATTAAATGCCAGTTTTCCCCCTAACCAACTGCTCAGGGTACTAACCTGATTTTGAGATAAATGTCAAATTTCATTAAAAAGAAAACTAACTCTAGTTTTCTTGCAGTATATGCAGGATTCTGATTCATTCCATTGACTGATTAGGCCAAGTGAGTGATATTCTTATGTTTTGCTTTATTATGCCTATCCAAAATCATGGACCTTTTTGACCTCGTGTATTATTTATTGTTTAAAAAATTTATTTGACAGATGTATGCAACATTAAATTTGATCATACAAACTGTCCCTTGCACCCTAAGACCAGTTTTCGTATTACATGATCCACATCAAAGATGTGGATTTTAGATGCTCTCCAACCCGGCAGTAAGCCTTTAGATGATTTGGTTTTATACCTCTCCTTGTAAGTACACAAGCTAGAACTCCAGTTATACTAAATAATAATTGCTAAAAATATGTAATTTGGAAACATCCTTTACAGTTTTGCATGGTTAACAATAGATATCTTCCTTGTCAAGATAGAAAGAAGGCTAAATGTGCAAGTGTGTGTGATTTGGATTTTTAACATAGTTTTAAAAAAATTCAGTAAAATCGCTATGATGTCTGAAGTGTAGCAGTTTATCGTGATGTATAGCACTGGGGTATCAAGCCGCAGACATGTAGCTTGATGTCCCACCCAGTCACATGATCCTGACAATAGGCTGGCCAATCCTAACACTAACCTCATAATGCAGAGTGCGAGATAGCTGTTAGTACCATTGTTAGAAAATGTTTGGTATGACTCGGCCAGGGTTCAAACCCGCAACCTCATTCATCCAAGGTGGATGCTCTAACCACTAGCGGTTAGATAGGAAAACAGTTATTTTACAAACAATTTAATTAAGTTAAATATCGAACATAAGACGAACATTGTAGGAAAGGAACACTTCCAAATATTCAATTTTAAAAAAGTTATATTTATAAGTTTTGCTTACATACTTGGTCAGTGGTCTTTAGGTTTTGAGAGGTTTGATCTCATCCAGAATCTGAGGTTTTTCATTATTCATTTTTCCCAATATTCTTCTATCACAAAAACAACAGTTTCCAAAGATTCATGTTTTACTTTTATCATGAAGTCATGTGTTGCTTTCATTATATCTTCCTTTATCACATAGTTTAAGTCCTTAAAAATCTTCCTTGTGCATTTTTTTAAAAAATGTTGCTTGTGTTCTTCAGGAAATTTAAGTCCTTATATCCATATATCTGTATGCCCATTCCAAATCCACTTTAGTGTGATGGCAAAAAAAATTTCAACTAAGAATCATAAAATTATATACATAAATAAATTATTTAGATCACCAGGATATTACAGCAGTCTTTGAAATGCTTTATACCTTCTTTTAACTTTTTGGAGGGGCCCCCGAGTGGCCGAGTGGTCTAATATGCTCTCCATTGCCATCTCATCTCTGTCTGCGTGGGTTCGAGTCTCGGATTCAGCCAATGTGGGTATGTTAGAAAGCTTGCAAGTAGCTTATCATGGGTCGGTGGTTCTCCCCAGGGTTTTCCCAGGTTATTCCTCCACCATTAATACTGGCCTGCATACATAGCCTATCGTGTGCTGAAAAATGGTGCTAATCCCCAAAATAACAACAACAACAGCTTTTTGGGTGTTGACCTTTCGATTACAAAAATTCTTACCTCAATTAACAGTCACCTCCTAACATTTTCACATCATTAGCTTATTCTTAAAAAAATATAAACTCATCCTTGGCAGTAAATTGTTCAACAAAAGTTATCAAAAAGGATTATTATTTTAATATATATTTTAATTTAATTGTTTGTTTGTCAGTTTTAAATTTTTTTAATCTGTTACATGCTATTATAATATAAATTTATTCACTGGAGATGATATTTTTCCAGAAAATCGGTTGACCTGAATCATTCTTTTTGTAAACACCAGGTGTTGGCCTGGATCCTGACATTGATTCAAAATTGGTAGCAGCCACGTAAATAAGTTCTATTTTTATTTTAAAATGATTGGTTGTTGTGAAGGTCATGATGGGACTACATGATTTAAGATGTAAACAATTTTTTTTATTCTTGGAGTAAAATCATTCGTCTAATCAAGGCCATATTCTGTGTACATGTTTTATATGTAAACACGATCACGTGTCCTCCTTCTTCTGATTTCGCAGCTTGGGTGATTTTCAAAACTGCATCTTAGAATACGATATAACATTTGTTTTAGAGAAATATGCTCAGTTTCTGGTTTTTACACTTGAAATCAAGTTGTTTTCTTTTGTTTTAGCCAGATTTTGACGTATAATTTTCTTCAGATCATTTGGATTTCAAAAGGATTAATTCTTTTTCTCTGGAAATATTTGAAGAGTGCTCATATAGAATTTTTGGAAAGACATTGCTTACAAATTTTATTCGGATTTCAAACACCGGAATTGTAAATGACCACACTGTACAGACTACAGCATATGTCATCGTCATCCATCATGGATTGTCCTTCAGGACTCGAACTTGAATTCATTAGAACATTTTATTTTTAGGACTTTTGTAATTTAATTCATGGATTATTCTTGGATTATTTTTGGATTTGATTCTTGAAACTAACTTAAGTTCTTATTTTTTCATTTTTACAGAATTTTTCCATGGATATAAATTATTTGTTAAATTATACAAAGCTTTTTATTTTCACTTTTTCTGTGTTACTGTTTATTCGAGCCTAAACATGTAACAATACATACATACATACATACATACATACATACATACATGCATACATACATACATACATACATACATACATACATACATACATACATACATACATACATACATACATACATACAGACAGACAGACATACATACATACATACATACATACATACATACTCAAAGTTCTTGTCCATATGATGTAATCATTATTCTGTAGGACAGAAATGGAAGCCTATTTCTGTCTACATCCATTGTAATAAGTATACCACCTTTAAATATACTTTAATCAGAGTGCATGCAAGGAAATTGAGTGTTTCAAGAATGAAAGAAAGCATAATATCCCCCACCCACTTGTATCATGGAGAAACCTGGGGTTTGGTAAAGTTATTTTATAATTACTTCAAATAGAGGGACAAATCCCTTGTGTGAAAAGATCAAAGTTGACAGCTGTTGATAGCAGTTGCAGAGAATGGCAGTGCAGTTCTTTTGACTGACATAGCAAGAGACAGGGGAGGGGGGGGGGTGTTGGACTATAATTGTAAAATTTGCTAGTGTCTGAGATCTGATGGTTGGCTAAATGTCAGCACCTGTTGGGCATTGAATGGGATCCCAATGGCTCTCAAATTAATTTAGAAATGTTTTGACTGGAGAGAGTCCAATCACTAACATTAGCTATGCTCGATGTTGTTCATGTAGTCCCAATGCTTTGTATTATAACTGTTAATATCTTGCAGTAAAAGTAAACATATGGCTTATTAAAGGTGATAGTATTATAAGCTGCCTGAAGTATATCCTTGAATGAATTGCCATATAAAGCTGAAATGGCCAGTGAAACAGACTTTTCCTTTGATGAACTTGGCAATTCTATGGAAAAAATTATGATAATGCTTTAGGAACCTCATTAATGGACAATAATGTGTGGCAGTATAATGATATATCCAAAAGTATTGATGTTCTGGGTACATCATTTATTGACAAATTGGGAAGTTCTTTGAAAGAAGATCAGTCAAAAAGTCACGATGCTTCAGATATATCAGTTGAAGAGGAAGCCATCACTTTTCAAGATGATAACATGACAAAGAAAGATGATGTTGATGCATTTGGATCTTCAATAATGTCTACAAAACCAGCAGATTCAAACAGTTGCTTCTTGGATAGCCAGATGGAAAACCCTTCATTTACTGAAAGGACCAAGGTATGTAGCATCTTAAATGTTATACCACAAAATATTTATAAACCTTAAATTAAATGCAATGTATTTGTGGATTCTATATTTTCTGCTTGTAATTAATTGTAATATCTACCATTTTTTTCTCAGATGTAGAAGTTAGCAATTACATATTTTATATGATTCTTCAATATCCTACTTCTCATTAAAAAAAATTATCATTTAATTAATTAACCAGGTGGTGTGGATCAATAAGTTTTGTAGATCTAGGTATGTGTAGAATATTTAAAGTTCTTACTGTGCCAATATAAGCACATCACAGCAATACAGAAATAACTGTTAATCAGTTGATGTAGTTTTCAGTTCTAGCATGCATTTTAAGCCCCAAAAGTGGGAGAGAAAATGTTCAATGTTGAATCATTATAGCCATAAAGTGTTTTACTGATTTTTATATTCTTGTACCAAAATCTGAAGGTAAATAAAAGAACAAAGAAACAAATTTAAACTTTTACATTTTGTTACACACTTTAAAACTAAAACCTTTTTTTATTTATTTAGGATATTTCCCTAACAATGGAGAATGATCCATATGACTTCAGTATTGAGGTAGGTGGTTTTATGAATTTAAGTACAATTACATTCAGAAGTAAAGAGCTTTCATACTGTATTGGTATATTTTTGGACTCTTTTTCACAAGATTTTAAAATTTAAATAATGTTTAATTGTGATTGCTTTTATGTCTAGTTGACATCATATTCAATATGTACAGTAAAGCCTGGTTTGCATGGATGGATATAACAAATTTGCATGTAGTATAAAATAAATTTGCACAACCAAAAAAGCACAAAAACAGTATTGTAACAAAGTTTTAAGTAATATATATTGGGGCTTCCATTCAGGTTTCTTTAACAAGATAGTTTACAGTATATACTATGGAAACTTGACTTATATGCGACATAATGACAAGAAGTACTACAAAATAAAGGATCTTCAATGATATATTCATATGATACAACATAGGATCATTACTGACATACAGTTTTGAAAGTACAAAAATGCTTGTGGGTCAATGGTTCGTTCTGGGTTTTTCCTGGGGTTTTCATGCACCATTAATACTGGCCGCCATTATAGCCTATCTTGTGCTGTAAATGGCGCTAAACCCTACAACAACAAAAATGCTTAACATTTATGCTCTGATTGCCTTTGTATTAGCTTTACCACATTTTTTGCAATTTCTTTGTCAAATTTAGTTACATGTTTTTTTTATCTATTCGATATTTCTTTTCCACTTTTAGGTCGAAAATTCTGAAGATCAGTACATTATACAGGATGTCTCCAGGGACCTATTCAGCTTCAAGATCAAGCCACTGATTAATGTAGAAGGCCATGGAAAAGATTGGACTGCACAATTTAAAAAAATGTTCCTGTTGGGAAACCATAAACCTTACTACCATCAAAATTCAATAAAATAAATATTAGTGCCATACGAAGTAATGTGGAAAGGTGCAGGTATAGAATGTCAGGTGGTGATAGTCAGTATCAGTGGTGGGTCAGATTTCTAAATTAAATCTCAGAAATATCGCAGTCTGAGCAAAGGATGAAGGAGTATGCCAGTGCCCAAGCATACTGGTTGTTGCCAAATTTGAAAAACAAAGTGTTTCTTCACAGCATCACAGCTCCAGAAATAAATGTGGCAGAACATCTACAGGAAATGGTGGATAAAGAACTTGAAGACCCAGTAGTAAGTTAAAATATTCATTCAAAATTCAAATAAATTTAAAGCATATATTTGGTAGATCTTAAAGATTTTTGGCCAAATGACTGACTATGTCTCCAATTTAACGTGGTGTGTTTTTTTCTGTTGTCACAGAAGTGGGAATGTATTACCTTCTATATAAATGTTCATTTCAAAGAAGCATTTAAAATAAAATATGTTTACCTGTCTATAAATTATACCTGACTTAATTATTATGGTTAATAAAATGTACACTCAGTTAAATACAGCATGTCATTCCTGTCTTGTAAATGGGAACATTCTTACCTTGCATTAAATGTTTTGTGTTCTGAGAGTGAGAGAGAATGATAATTCATGGAAGATTCTAAATATGTATAAGATTTGTCCGAGGCAATATATACGATCTGAAAGAAGATTTTGTCATGAAAAATATTTATACAATTAGAATTGTGACATCTTAATGATACATAGAGACACAGAAGTCCATATTCTTAACATAACAAAATACTTGATTGTTCTTATATCTCTTTTGCAACAGGTGGTTGCAAGTATCATAAACAATAAAAACCTAAGGGGAGAAAAGGTAAAAAGAAGATTGTGACAAGTATGCCCAGTTGTGAAACAAGTATGTATATCTAGTAGAAGATGCACCAATATAAGTACAACAGAAACGTAATAGTTATGCCTGGAATATTAATAAGTAAAATAAATCTGAATGCTGATGGTAATATTATTGCTCCCCACCAACTACCATTTCAAATCAGAAGCAAACATAAAGTAGCTTTTCTATGATTAAACATGTTAAATGTGTTTTATTTTAATAATATAAGCAAATATTGCAATATCTGTAGTAGCTAAGCTAAATATAATAACGGGAATTTTAAATTATTGAAGATCATTGATTCAGATATTGATAGTATATGGTTAGAATACGTGTATGAGATGCGTTTGGTGGATCAAAGTAGTATTAACAAAATTTTCGTGCTATTGTCTGCAATGTTTTCAAATAAACTATTTTATCTTTTCAGAAAATTGATAAGGAAAACACTGTATTATTGGAGACAATGACTCTCTGTGTAGGCTATATGTTGAAAAGAGATCAATGGAAGAGCAGAACAGAATTTATATGAAACTCAAACAATCTCCTAATGAAAGAATTTCCAAATATCTGCCTTATATGGAAGAACTACCAGAAATAACAGCAAGAGATGCTACAGACATTTTAATTCTTTTAAATGAGAAAGAAAAAAATTGTGCCTTACCTTAGTGTTGAAAATATCTATATTTTATGATGATTAAAATATTGTGTACAAGTACTTCAATATACTGAATATCTTGTATAAATAGCACCTTCAACAATTTCATCTAGACTGTATAATTACTGGCCATACTATTAAACCAGGCTTGGTGATGAGAGCTTCAGAACAACGCAGTCTCCTTGGAACAGCATTATTACAAAAGGATTTCAAGTTTATCAATGTAGAAATGGATCAAGTAGCATTATGGCATGGGTTTAAACTTCAGCTTTACAGTAATAATACCTACTAATGGTTTTGCAGATTAAAACAATGGTACTCAAGAATGACGTTACAAATATGGTGATATTACTGAAAGAGTTTTGATATAACAAAGTAGTAAATAATTATTATCAAATAACATCATTACAACAAGGCTGTCAGGAGTAACAATATAGTAATATTATCACATTAATTAAAAACATTAATGCATATCAGTAAACTTCATCTCTGTAGTAGTATTACTGTATTTACCATATATGTTAGGACACCATATTTGTTGGGACACCATAAATTAATTTTTGAAGTAATTTCTTTGTGCACTGTATGTTCTGGAGCACGTCGTATTTTTTTAGTAGTAAGTTTTGGGACAACTTATCAATCATTCCAAAATTACATGTCGGAAAACACACTCCAACTTTAATGTTATTGTAAAAAATATAAAACTGTGCAATTGAGATAAAACTCTCTAGTCCACTGCATCATCATTTCATCTACACAACCCTTCTCCTGCACATGTATGATTCATTATTTCGGTGCATGAATATTTGTTAACCTTTCTCATGTCGTAAATAATTATCGTTGGAGGCAACACATCTCTTGAAGTGGAAACAGTAAGGACCAAAGTCAGAATTTTTTTTATCAATTTGCACCAGTCATGCTAATTCTCACACATTTAACCCCTATTTTATCATCAGTCCATCAAGATCAAAGTACACTAGAGTTTCATTCATGTTAATCTCCATATTGTCGGCAAATTATGTAGTATTGTTACTACATCAGTTGTAGTATTGTTATTACATCTAGTTTTGGAGATCATAAAATTAGTGCCTGCACATAGAGTAATGTTACTACATGGGTTTGGGGGATAGTGTTGTAGTATTAATACTACATCAGTTGTAGTATTGTTACTACATCAGATTTTGAAGATCATAAAATTAGTGCCTGCACATAGAGTAATGTTGCTACATGGGTTTGGGGGATAGTGTTTTAGTATTAATAATACATCAGCTGTAGTATTGTTACTACATCAGGTTTTGGAGATCATAAAATTAGTGCCTGCACATAGAGTAATGTTACTACATGGGTTTTGGGGGATAGCTTTGTAGTAGTAATACTACATCAGTTGTAGTATTGTTACTACATCAGGTTTTGGAGATCATAAAATTAGTGCCTGCACATAGAGTAATGTTACTACATGGGTTTTGGGGATAGTGTTGTAGTATTAATACTACATCAGTTGTAGTATTGTTACTACATCAGGTTTTGGAGATCAAAAAAATAGTGCCTGAACATAGGGTAATGTTACTACATGGATTTGGGGGGGATAGCATTGTAGTATTCATACTTTATCAGTTGTTGTATTGTTACTACATCAGGTTTTGGAGATCATAAAATTAGTGCCTGAACATAGGGTAATGTTATTACATGTTTTTGGGGGTAGGATAGCTTTGTAGTATTAATACTACATCAGTTGTAGTATTGTTACTACATCAGAGTTTGGAGATCATAAAATTAGTGCCTGCACATAGAGTAATGTTACTACATGGGTTTGGGGGGATAGCTATGTAGTATTAATACTACATCACTTGTAGTATTGTTACTCCATCAGATTTTGGAGATCATAAAATTAGTGCCTGCACATAGAGTAATGTTACTACATGGTTTTGGGGGGATAGTGTTGTAGTATTAATACTACATCAGTTGTAGTATTGTTGCTACATCAGGTTTTGGAGATCATACAATTAGTGCCTGCACATAGAGTAATGTTACTACATGGGTTTGGGTGATAGTGTTGTAGTATTAATACTACATCAGTTGTAGTATTGTTACTACATCAGATTTTGGAGATCATAAAATTAGTGCCTGCACATAGGGTAATGTTGCTACATTGTTTTGGGGGATAGTGTTGTAGTATTAATACTACATCACTTGTAGTATTGTTACTACATCAGGTTTTGGAGATCATAAAATTAGTGCCTGAACATAGGGTAATGTTACTACATGGATTTGGGGGATAGCATTGTAGTATTAATACTACATCAGTTGTTGTATTGTTACTACATCAGGTTTTGGAGATCATAAAATTAGTGCCTGAACATAGGGTAATGTTACTACATGGGTTTGGGGGGATAGCTTTGTAGTATTAATACTACATCAGTTGTAGTATTGTTATTACATCAGAGTTTGGAGATCATAACATTAGTGCCTGCACATAGAGTAATGTTACTACATGGGTTTTGGGGATAGTTTTGTAGTATTAATACTACATCAGTTGTAGTATTGTTACTATAGCCAAATTCCATTAAAAAGAACAAGCAAGCAATTCCATTTTTATTCTGACAGCCCATACAGCCTTCCCAAATGAGATGTTGTCAGTTAAAGTCAAGGTAACTGATGCAAAAACAAACATTGATATTGGTAACACACTACTGCTAGCAATGTTGTCAGTTGGTATAATAGTATTAGGTGTGATGAAATCCACAGATGTGATGGTAGTAGCTAATTAATGAAAAAATGTAAACTCTACTTTAACATAAGTACAACGTAAATCACATCAGATTAAGAAGTGTTTACCACAATTTGTAAGTAAGCTATTTGCATTGATATAACACTAACCTTTAAATATACTGGCAAGTGATTGACAAAATCCATGGAAAATGACAACAGTTTTGATTGCTTTAAATTTAATCAATGACATAATAAATTTGAAAAAATTGAACATGGCAATGTTTATATCAGCATTCATTTCTTTCATACTGCCAAATGTATTTGTTGTTGAACCTGATATATTTTCTTAAAACAATGATCATAACATTACAATTAGAGATAATCTTGTAAGTTTATGCAAAAATAAATTTTGTACAAAAAAAAGCAATATAATTAAGAGCCGAAAATACTCATTACAAATTATACTCAAAGAACATACTGCCTTCAAGGTTTATGCATGTTTAACGCTGGTGTCTCAAACACATGGTCCATGGAGTTATTTCCTAAGTTATTTTATTTGGACCTGGGCCAATGTACTATATGGTCCTTATGGTGATTTAAATCTGAGACCCCAGTGATTTAAAGTATACAATTACTGGAGAATGAAAAGTAAACTATGGTGACTTTACATCAGGTTTCAAATAAGGATCATCAACAACTTTCAAAAGGCACACGTCAAAATAAATTTGACCTTTAGATAAAGTTAAGCATTATGGTATTGCCAAACAAGCTGGTTCCAAAAGCTTGTAACTCACTGCCAATAATATGTCCATTGAGGAAAGACATTGTCCAGGTTAATGGCCCAGTGGTACTTTCATTCTGTCTTGTTAATAATGGTTAAACTGCTATAAGTTTGAGCAAATAAAAATAATTGTTACATTTTTCGCATTGTGATGAACTGACTTTTCTCCATGATTATGATGTTTTCCATAATTTATTTATGTACAAAACAAATAATGAGGACTTTGTATAGTGCCTAATCTTTAGAAGCTCTAAGTGCTTTACAACATCTATAATGATATGACTACTAAAAAACAACCAATCCCCCCCAAACAAAACATGAAATTGGAAACAAAAACTTGCTAAAAATATTTAAGGTAGGAACAACTGGTTCATTAAGTTTATTCTTGCCTTAGATAAAGGTGAATTTTAGAAGCACTCTTGAAAGGGATCACTCTCCTTGTGTCTAATTTCAATGGGGAATTAACTCCATATTGCTGGGCCCTGGTATGCAAGGAATATCCATACAACTTTGTTTTCATAGAGGGAATAATGAGTATATCTTTGTCAGAATAGGAGTGCAAGTATCATGCTGGCGTATAAATATGGGTGAGGCCAGATAGGTATGTTGGCCAGAGTCCGTCAGTGAAATGTAGCACAGAGAACAAATTTTGTGTTTGATTTTGGATTGAATATATGGATAGCTAGTGGAGGGTACAGAGCAGCAGGGAAGTGTGCTCTGATCATGGAACTCTAAGGAGTAAGTTGTTCTTACAAAGCTGGAAATCCACTGATGTTATTTTAGTAGCTAATTGATGAAAAAAAGGCTGGCGATTGGTGCTGTTAAATGATCATCAGAAACGAAATTGTTCTTATGAAATGGACATGTAACAAGATGAAAACAGTTTTGATCATTAGAATTTTTTATTGAATCATAAAATCAATAAACGTCAAAGTCAATAATATGTAGAATTTAAATTGATGTACATTCATATAGAATCAGTTGATATGCATTTTGCTTGTTTAAATTTGGAATATGGCAGTTTAAAATTAACAGCAATTATAATTGCACTTGATATGTTTAAATATTGTAAATAATAATGTTACAACTTAATTATTTCATGTAAAATTAAAAACTATGAGAATTATCAACACAAAAATGCTACATCGCAATATAAATAATAAAGCAATAATCATACTGATAACAAATCATACAAAAATTAACTCATAAAGGCACACATTATGAAATAATCCTTGGTTCTATTCCGTCTATAGAAATAGTCAAACATGTAAATTATTATGAAATTTATAATCTCACAAAAAAATTAAAATGTTATTTTTGGTGAAGGCACTAAAGTGAAAGTATAATGTTTTATTAGGTGATGACTCCATAAATAAGTGGAGTGGGGATCAGATTTAGAAATATCACCAGAAAATCTTTGTACATTAAATGTCTGTGAAAAATGTACCTGGAAAATTGAGATTGTGAGATGGTGCCATTCCCATAGTAGATACAGACTAGTTTAGAAATTCATATCAGAACTACACTGACATTAAATTTCATACTGGCAGGTGAATGATGTAATCAATTTGTAATCATTTACAAATTGTGTTGAAAAGGGTCACACAATACTTTTCTAAACACAAGATTATCAAACTTAAGTCCTTAAAATTTTTATTTAATATTTAAGTACTATTTTAATTTAAGAGTTTAATCTGAGCAAGTAAAAAAGTTTAATACTTGCCTGACTGGGTAAGTAAAATTTTTATGAGTTTTTGAAACCCATCGATGGACAATACCTTTCACATGCTTGTATGTACTACATGCCTTTTAAAAAAATCATATGAAAGTAGGTTAATAAACTATGAAATATGTAAATAGGCAAATTGTGATTAGCAACTAGTATTTTTAGTGTTAGATGTATGGAAACAGACAAGTGATATTAGAATACTGAATACCACATTGCAAACAAAGGTTGCTCTTTGGCTGAACTTAATTACTGGAAACAAAATAAAATAGTTTATCAAAAGTAGTCTGTATCAGTTAAATTGTATAAACTTGAACGCTTGAACATAAAACAAATTTTACTTTGCCACTGCCATCTCACAGGTAGTACTGAATGGAAACAGAGTTGTCTAACTTGACTTGATTTTTGTAGTGGAAAATGGAATTTGTGTCATTAGAAGGGGTGCAGCATAGAGTTTTGATCATAATACAATTTTCTTAGAGAGATCACTCAAAATATTTAAGCCTTATTTGCTAAACTTGTCTATAGGAATTGAATTAATTGTCTATAGGAATTGAACTAGTTGTCTGTAGAAATTGAATTAGTTGTCTATACGAATTGAATTAGTTGTCTATAGGAATTGAATTAGTTGTCTGTAGGAATTGAATTAGTTGTCTGTAGAAATTGAATTAGTTGTCTATAGGAATTTAATTAGTTGTCTATAGGAATTGAATTAAATGTCTGTAGGAATTGAATTAGTTGTCTGTAGGAATTGAATTAGTTGTCTATAGGAATTGAATTAGTTGTCTGTAGGAATTGAATTAGTTGTCTATAGGAATTGAATTAGTTGTCTATAGGAATTGAATTAGTTGTCTGTAGGAATTGAATTAGTTGTCTATAGGAATTGAATTAGTTGTCTGTTGGAATTGAATTAGTTGTCTGTAGGAATTGAATTATTTGTCTATAGGAATTGAATTAGTTGTCTATAGGAATTGAATTAGTTGTCTGTAGGAATTGAATTAGTTGTCTGTAGGAATTGAATTAGTTGTCTGTAGAAATTGAATTAGTTGTCTATAGGAATTGAATTAGTTGTCTGTATGAATTGAATTAGTTGTCTGTAGGAATTGAATTAGTTGTCTGTAGGAATTGAATTAGTTGTCTATAGGAATTGAATTAGTTGTCTGTAGGAATTGAATTAGTTGTCTATAGGAATTGAATTAGTTGTCTATAGGAATTGAATTAGTTGTCTGTAGGAATTGAATTAGTTGTCTGTAGGAATTGAATTAGTTGTCTGTAGGAATTGAATTTGTTGTCTGTAGGAATTGAATTAGTTGTCTATAGGAATTGAATTAGTTGTCTGTAGGAACTGAAATAGTTGTCTGTAGGAATAGAATGAATTATCTATAGGAATTGAATTAGTTGTCTATAGGAATTGAATTAGTTGTCTATAGGAATTGAATTAGTTATCTGTAGGAATTGAATTAATTGTCTGTAGGAATTGAATTTGTTGTCTATAGGAATTGAATTAGTTGTCTGTGCCATACAGTTCATGATCATTTCTGTGTAAGCTTACAGTTGTTGAATTTTGCAAATAAAAGATTAAACAGAAGAGTCACTTTGAAAAGTTTGTTTTTGTAAATGCATTATGTTTGGATTCGGGAATCAATGAGCTAATGTAAACTGTCCAAATATTTCAACACAATTGTCAGTAATATTTTCAGAATTTCAAGTGCTAATGACAAAGTTTGTTAATAACACCTGACAACTATATCACAGTCATGTACTATTAGTTTGCTGCATTATTTTGTAGTTTTATTTAATCAAATCATAAGTAGTCATGAATGATAAGCTGAATGTTACAGGTTTTCTCAAGCAAAATTTCTTCAACTCACAGATTGTCAATTTTCATTCATGAATCGTAAATTTAATTTGAAATGACATCAACTATAAGATATTAAATTAATATGCTTTTGGACATGAACTTATTTTTTTTTTCTTTACTTTGCATGTTTAGCTTCTTTAATTTAACTTTTTTTATCCTTCCCATTCTGGTATTTAGCGCTTGTTTGATTATATTTGTGTAGTTAACTTAATTTATGCATTTGAATTTCCTTATTCACATTTTGTCTTTGGAACATTACTCACATCTTAAAACAAGAATCAACTTGTAAAGTGTTAGTTACATTATGTAATTTATTTTGTTCATTGATGGAATTGGGTCCATTTCTAGCTATGGCATGACGTGCCTTGTGTTTAGTTTGGTCCTGTTTCCTCTTCCGGCTCTGGTGCAAGCAGGAGCAGATAATGATGATGACTGTAACAAGCCCTATGACTTGGGAAAAGAAAAAGCGCAACACAAATTTTATTTGTAAAGTTTTTCAATGCAGTCATTGGAGAAGCACACAAAAGCACATACCAATACAAATTCACTCACTTCTGGTACATTCCACCACTATCACTGATGTCATTGACACTGTAAATGTTTCCAATTATTGTTTCCATAGATAATAAATAAAGCTAGCAAAAATCAAATCAATAAAAAAGCAAGGAAAATTTATCTGGTAAGTTAAAAATATTGCTTATTAAAAACTGAATCCAGTTGAGAAATTGCAAGTTCATCTGCAGGATATCAGACACTGGTGCTCCTGTATATTTACAATCACTATGCCAGTATATAGGCTTCCTGGCAATACTCCCCACCTGCAATCCATGTCTACCAAACAGTTTAAAATTCCCAAACGAGAAAAGGAGTTATTCAACAAAAATTTCCAATACTTTGGTCCACATATTCCAGTTGAGATTAGAAATGCACACTCTTATATACTTGTTTGACAGTAGTTATTATAAATGCAAAATTAACATATTTTTGCATTCCAGTGACCTTGAACATTGATATTTAATTGATGCAAAAGGGAGCTGCACTACCATAAATCAGTGATTGAGCTACTAACAAATATCTGCAATAAAATCGAAGATAGGTGAATGGCTAACACAGTGGACCCAGTCACTGATTATAACACTCCCCAAACAGGCAATCTCCAGCTGTGCCACAATTACAGAACTTTCAGGTTGTTCAGCCATGCTAGTACGGTGATGCTGAAGATCATCTTGAATAAAATTAAATCACAAGCAGAAGAAATAACTGTTGAAGAACAGGCAGGGTTCCGGATTGGAAGAAGCACATCAGAACAAATAGTCAGTAGCAGAGTTCTGTGTGAAAACTACTCGCAACATCAACAAGACATCTATCATGTGTTCATAGATTTCAAAAAGGCATTTGACAGAGTGTGGCATGAGACATTGTGGGCCACAATTAAAAAGTACAACACGGGTCAAATGTTGATCAATACCATCAAGCAGATGTACTCGAAGACTACCAGTGCATGAATTGCTAAAGGTTATGTGGGGGGACTGGTTCAAGACTTCTCACTTCTCATGATACTAATACATTTCCCCAACCCCCAAAGCACAGAAAACTATTTTACAACAGTCATGTACAACACTAATGAGATTATTTCAATATAGTATGAGTTGATTCAAAGGATAAAAATATACCATAGCAAAACTTACATATGTACAATCAAAAAGTATTCTGGCTTATGAGACCAGACGAAGAAAAAAACAGATATTACCTACTAAAGACTGAAAACATTTGTACATGTTTTGGAAATTTTAATTTATCTTTAACAATTTCAGTCATATTGCTACAATTTATGCAGTGTAACAGTGTATAGTGATGTCTAGCAATGGGGCATCATACTGGAAACCTATGGTAATAATAAATGTTACCATCTTCTGATGTCAATAACAGTGTTAAGGAAAGATGTTACAAAGTACAGTGAAAAATGATGACAAAAGGCATACAAGTTACCACTTAAATTTGGCTGTTATGGACATTTTAGTGTACTTAACAGTTTAGAAATATGATATATATATACAAGAATAAACTTGAAAATTTACTTACATTGTGTTTTGCTGTATTTGTGGGGAAGAAAAAATCAAGAATGGTAAATAGATCTCTCCCAACCACAACAAAATGAATACACTCCCATTATACACAGAATTCTGGACCAAAAGACCATGGTAGACATAATGGACACTGATATGACCATCCCATCCTGGGATGTAGCAATAACAATATTTCCTACATGCCCAGTGGCCATATTCGAGGTCAGATTGGCACAATTTTCTTTCTGGACCAACCAGACATCATAATAAGTTTTATCTTGGAAAACTCGAATTGATAAAGCTTACAGTTCAGAAGGAGTAACAGAATAACAATATTTGCAAGATAGGCACTATTATATTTGATGCAAATCGGCATCCTAGTTTCATCAAAGACAACTAGACATCATAACAAGTCTTCTTAACAGCATGACTTTCTAATCAGATGGAGTTGCATTTATGAGAATTTAAGGATGGCTGCCATGATAACTCTCCTGGACATCAGATTGGCTTCTTTCATTTTGGACCTGTTAGACATTATAAAGTCTTTCAGTCTATCTCAAGTGATTGCTGCTTAAAGAGATTTTCCACAAGTGTCTGAATTAAAAATAATTAAAACAGTGTTATTATCAAATTTGGCTTGATATTTGTTGTGGTATTTAGAATAATACAGTATGATCAACATACAGATACAAACTCAATATGTTTACCATCCTTGAGGGTTAAGGAGCCAGTAAGTCCCAACTCATCTTCTGAGAGAGAGAGAGAGAGAGAGAGAGACAGAGAAAGACAGAGACAGACAGACAGACAGACAGAGTGAGAGAAAAATGATCACTTACTCGCTGTGGTTGTGGTCACATCTGAAAATAAAGTGGTCACATCTGAAAATAAAGTGGTAAATCTCATTAGACAGTTTAGTCACAATGTGCATTAAAAAATAATAACAAACCAGTCTCATTTTCACTGCCAATCATCAAAGCTTACCAAAAGTCCTATAAAGCAACTAAAAAAAGATCACTGTGTCTAATCTGATGTGTTTATATTTATTTTGAAATAAACAAAATATATTAATACAAATTTATCACAGTAAAAGCAAGTGTCTGAGAATGAAACTGATTGAAGCAAACTTGCTTGTATTACTAGATTTAGAAAGGAAGGTAAAACCTCTGAGTGGCATAGTAAGGTTGAAATAATATTTTAAATGGAGTATAGTGATAACTAACTACATATGGCTGTAATCATAATCTCAATTCTGAAAGGCGCACCTCTCTTTCTTGTATATATAACAGGATAAAACTAGAAATGCCTTCATAAAACATGGATGCCTCTCCACAGTGTCTGAAATAAACTAATTGTAAAAGCTGAATAAATTGTAATGGACAGATGTATGAATTTATTTGTCATAAGTAGTTAAGTAGTTTATATAGGAAACAGGTCCAGGATATCCGTGTATCTAAACAAGCACAAGAAGAAAACTCAAGGAAAAGAAGCTGGCATGCCAAATATTGTTCCCCGTTCCAGTATACCTGGGCATGTATTCAATTGCTTATATAATTGATACATGTATAGCTGGGCATGTATTCAATTGCTTATATAATTGATACATGCATGATTCGTTATGCACCATGTGACATTTGTTTTAAAATATTTTCAGTTAGATTGTTAATGATACCATAAAATATTAAGGGTATTTCTTCCTTAAAAATGCATTCATAGAATAGTACATGGCTATCTCAAAGATATTTTCAAAAGTTTTCTGCTTCAAATTC
The DNA here is from genome assembly GCA_029339505.1 of Unio delphinus. Taxonomy (NCBI): domain Eukaryota; kingdom Metazoa; phylum Mollusca; class Bivalvia; order Unionida; family Unionidae; genus Unio; species Unio delphinus. The sequence continues at coordinate 2,636,840 of JAQISU010000119.1, forward strand.
TTCCATGGTAATCATCAATTACACGCTAAGCTTCTTTTTCCTGTTCATTCATTTAGTTTTGTGTTGGCATCTCTATTTCGATATGAACTTTGTGCAACAGTAGGTTCAAGCATATAATTAGGTTGTGCATCATGAACAACTGATCTGTGATGCAAAGTATCAACACTTCCTGCTGATGTTACAGTATACATGAAAGTTCTCCTGTCAAGGATACCCATCTATCATCTTGTTTTGTACATCCAAATTGATCAACAAGTTTCATACCAGATTTAGGCAAAATGAATTGTATAGGTAACACAAAACCTTCTTATTGAATTGTTAAGGCTTCTAATGTTATTTTTATTAGTGACATCCCAGACAGTACTAAGAACTCTAATGTATACCTGTTAGTAGATGACATGATCAAAATCAAAACAGTTCAGAAATGTATACATTTGACAAATCATAAACTTCTTGCCAAAATTAATAAATGTCTCTTTTCTGCTAAAATAATCCAAAATTTCAACCCATATATTCAACATATGGTAGATTATTACCTTAATGTATGGGGAAATTACTTTGTACAAAACTTTAAAAATTACACAAATGAGCAGTACATATACTTGCACATAAACCTATGAAACTGCCCTCTGAACTTGTTAGAAAGATTTTGACGAAACTTGAGGAAAGAAAAGTTTTTTTATATAGATTATTTTTAATATATAAACCTCCAGATGGAACTACATGATTGTGCATGTTTTGCGATATGAAAACTAGTTTTACAACTTTAGAAACCTGAAGGTTCTTGCTATCAAGACCGGTGTGTTGTTCATCATATGGGTTCAAAGATGACAATGTCATTACCGAGTGGTTGGTTTCTGTGAGAATGTGAATGGCTGATCAATCCTATTTGTGGTCTGAACTGTCTGTATCATACTTGACAGATTATGCTGCTTGGTTTGCTTGATCAGTAGATGGTGTGCTGCAGTTTTGAGATTTCCACTGCTTGCACAGGCTCTGCAGTTCTCCTCTGCTCAATGCCTTAACCTCCAGTATGGATGAGACTCACCCAAGTTAAGCCATCTTGTATGCAATCTTCCCACAACAATAGTGCAACCATATAGCCTTAAACTAAGTAACAGAAAAGACTAAAACCCAAGTTTTGTAAAGGTGAACACTAATTTATTTTTAAAATAGAAAGTGACAAAATTAAATATAATTTGCAGTATGGTGAACGAAATCCAAAATAGTCCTTAAAATTCTAAACAAGTTCAAAAGTACTGAGTTTTCCAAAAAGTGTTCCAGTGGTGTTGTGAATATAGTCCAATATATTGTGCTGATGTGACAATATTCTTGATGTATCACAATGATATCAACCAAAATGTCTTTAAATGAATTCACAGTATTTACAAAAACTGCAAATAAATCCAATAGTCTAAGAATTTTGAAATTTCAAAGAATAATTAAAATAAATAAATTAAATCAACACAACTGAATTGAACACACAACTATTTGTCTCCTATATGACGTATGTTTGTGGTGGAAATAACTAATTCTCAGTAAAGAAAATACTTATTAATTTTGTATGTGTGCAATTAGGAATTTTAACGTAGCTTTAACACGGTTTAGTCATATCACTATGATGTCTGCAGTGTGGCAGTATTTTGTGATCTCTAGCTCTGGGTCATCATAACAAAGAATGTAGCATGATTTCCAAACCAGTCACATTATCGTGGATCGAGTAACACAGGTGTACTGATCGTTAAATTCCATGCTGACCAAATGTCTTGAGGTAAGGTATTAAAGTTCCTAGTTAATCAATTTAGAAAACTTCTTCACCACAACTGTGATTAGTAACGGAAAAGTAGAAACTTTGCAATATAGTGTAAAGATGCAGGGTGACACGTCCTAATTGTATCTAGAACAAAAGCTAAGACAGAAAGGATCAATGTTTGAACTGATTACCACTCACACCTAACAAATATCTAGACTAGTATTTTATTATAATTGTTTATTAAGTAATGATGGCTAAATTAAATCTATAAAATACTAACTGCTCATCACACCATTTAAGCATTGTGAACATACAAAACATTTGGAAGGAAAAGAATTTTTAGATCACTAACAAAAGTGAAATCTAAACAAATTTATTAAACCAAATTTATGCCCTGTACATGAAAGCAGACACAATTATGGAAAGGTGAATACAAGATTCTATAAATAGAATGATTAGAAAATGAAGCGAACTGAGAGATGTTAAGTAAATGCAGCCTAATTTTTAAAAAACTAAAGTACTACAGACCAACATTTTCCCTCCCATTTCTCACATTTTTATAAAGTTGTTAAAAGAAGGCAAGGCAACATTGACTGAGCAAGGTGAACTATGTGATCATAGATATTCTAGTATTTGATTTGATGGAGTTTTACTGTATGTGAAAAATGCATTAGACTTCCTTGGGCTAATTTTAATGTATACATGTGATATTCTTTACCTTATACATAGGTGAATAGCAGTAATAATTGACGATATTCAAACATCACAGTATATACTTGTGCAAGATATAATAGATATATAGTGCTATGAGGTATTACTGAGGCAAAATACATACAAATATATTAGTCACAAGTACATTAAAATTTAGAGTCATTGAGGTAATTACACTTATACCTGTATACAATTTCATTCTGTAAACTAAGCTCTTGATGACTTTGAAACCCAACATAAGACAGAATGGAGAAATTGAATCTATAACCATAATTTGTAAACCGATTTTAAAAGTATTGGAATGCTTACCTCCAACTGAGAGATTAACAGTATCAGACACAGTTGTGGTGCCATCTATAGAGCTGACTGCCTTACATGCATATATAGTATCATCATTGTATTGCACATTGAATATGGTTAGACTGGACTGAGTTAAACCACTACTTGTTGACTGGCTTATCTGGAATTTCTGTCCATTTGACAAGAGAGTATTATCTCGGTACCAGTTTATGCTCTGGTATGAACCTGTCACAGTGCAATATATTACTGTGTTATCTCCAATGTTGGCAAAAACTGTTGCCTCAATGATCACTACAGTCAATACTAAAAGAAAAATGAACATATACAAATGTTACCAACTTGAGAATAATCAAAATGAGACATACCTAGTAAAACTGTATGTTTATTCTGTTCTGTTTTCACACTTTATCACTACCTCTATCTGACTGTATCTAAATTAATTAGAACAAAGCAGCTGTGTTCCCTAGCATCCATACAGCTTATGCAGTCCAAACCTGTCAAACTCCCACAGAGTATCTGGAGATATTTAGACCTTAAAAGTATTGTCATACCAATATGAATATCTATTCATATAAACCTATACAAAATGGCTGGAGATTCAAAATCTGAAGCAATGATAATGTTTTCCTTGAAGTATTTAATACAATCTCTAGCCACTAAATGTAAAAAATAATGTAGACAAGAAAATAACTAATTACATCTGTCATATCAGTTTTAATATAAAAAAGTATCCAGATGGAAGTACGAGTCCACCCTTCCCCTACAAGAGTATTTGACAGGTTCCTTAAAATCCGCTTGATTCAGTTTAACTAGGTGAAGGCACTGCTGATCTCAACAGTTCAGTGAGGGGTTTTCAGGTGATTAAAGTATCGTTAGTGTTCATGTAATTGCTATAATTAGAGCTTGGATGATTACTGCTTTTTTATGTATGTTGTACACTCCTGAATTAATTATATTAATGTCAAATGGTATTTGCAAAGCATCTGCAAATAATAAAATGTGTCTCCTTGCTGCAGCACTTCACACACAGCCAAACTCAGTCAATCATTTGTTCTGAAATTAATTTTACTTCACTCTATTCCATTTGCCGATGGCTCATTTTCACTGAATAATAGCCTTGATGTTTTGCCTTTGAAAAAGATCTTGCTTATACACAAGTAAATTTCATAAATATTTTTGTTTTAAATTTTATATATGGAATAAAATATTACTTCAAAAAAATGTTGCTGCTGATCCCAAGCCAGCCAGTACCCTCTTAATAAAGATGGCATATACATTCTCTTTCAAGAAATTAAGTCTAATAATTTTATTTCTTCAATATGCATGTCATTCTTTTATTTAACTATAACCAGATTGGCTAGTTTCACTTTCTGTACTTATACAAATGCAAATTAACTTAGTGGACTCTCCTCAGAACAGTGTACAAAAAATTCTGTATACAAAATCACTAAAGATATTACTGAAAATCCGGTTCTTATAGAGAATGCTTTTGTCAGTAAATGATCTTGTTTTTCACATGACACATCATGGAACAGAATGTATGGTACACCATATATATTTGGTTACCATATATACTTGGTTGCCATATATACTTGGTAAGCAAATATACTTGGTTACCATATATACTTGGTTACCATATATATTTGGTTACCATATATACTTGGTAAGCATATATACTTGGTTACCATATATATTTGGTTACCATATATACTTGGTTACCATATATACTTGGTAAGCATATATACTTGGTTACCATATATACTTGGTTACCATATATACTTGGTAAGCATATATACTTGGTTACCATATATACTTGGTTACCATATATATTTGGTAAGCATATATACTTGGTTACCATATATACTTGGTTACCATATATATTTGGTAAGCATATATACTTGGTTACCATATATACCGGTACTTGTTTACTCATGAAGTCCAACTACAAGAACAGAGACCCTGATCTAACATTACATAATGCACCAGCAGGTCCAAGTCTATGGTGTGTTCTACTGATTAATCCCAACATTTGGTACATCACTACCACATTCCCTAATGTCAATAATCAACTCTTTTAAAACTTAAAAAAGGTTTTGAAAAAATGCTGTAATGACATGACAAATCTTATGTGAGCTAAATAACTGCGTACTCTGCATGTTTTCCGAATCTCAGCTACGAACTTCAAGTGGTTTTTAAAGAATAAAGGTTTCATAAAAAGTGAAAAAGACAATGATGGTTATCTACCTCTAGTATAACAAATTTTTCTTAACCATGCTAAGAAGGTTTATAGGAAAATATTATGTATAATAGTTTTAAATAGCTATAATATGGACTGAAAATATAACTAGTTCATATCTGTAAATAAATATGCCTATAAAATGTTATTTCTCTTAAAAAAAGCAAACCTATCCAATCTCACAAACCTGCTTTTGCAGTACAGACATGTCCAAAATCAAGAAGCCATGCTGACAAACAAAGTTATATTGTTCAAAGGTATAGGCTATTTGGGAATAAAATATGTCCTTACTAGCTGTCGTTACATATATGGACTTCTCAATTTGGGTGCCGCTACTGTCAGATGCTCTGCAGGCATAATTCCCAACATCATTTATGCTGAGAGACTGTATTGTCAAACTGGCTTTTTTAGTGTTGTAGTTGTATGAAGATATTATGTATTTTGACCCACTACTGATAATATTCTGAAGAGAATCGACCCATGTGACAGTTATGGTTCCTGTGCCTGACACAGAACATGTAATCGTTATTGATCCACCATTGACACCAGTGATGCTGTTCACATTGTCGATGGACACTGATAAAGGCACTATAAAGATAAAATAATTATTACCTATAGCAATTCTTACATGTCAGGCAGCTCTTTTATACCTATAGCAATTCTGACAATGTCAGGCAGCTCTTTTATGCCTATAGCGGTTCTTACAATGTCAGGCAGCTCTTTTATGCCTATAGCGGTTCTTACAATGTCAGGCAGCTCTTTTATACCCATAGCAATTCTTACAATGTCAGGCAGCTTGTTTTACCTCATTTTGATATATGCAATTTAACAGACTCAAACAGCAGAACTACTTGTACTCTTTAAGTACAGGAAGTTTCTCCAAAATCTAAGAAAACTATTTATGGAGCTGAAAAAATTATTTAACTATGGAAGTAATAATTAATAATTGACCCTGCTTTCAAAACCAATGCATATTTTAAGCCTCAGTGATACGGTTATACCCTCTGTTACAACCATTGTTATGTCTATTGGATTTAAATTATTTGTTTTTTAATTGTTCAATCCAAATTTGTCATTTAGGGTTAAATATTAATTAATTGAGAGATTTTTCTGGTAAATACCATCTGACCTAGACTATAACTGTAAACAAGTTTTGACCTTGGGTTGTTGATCTAATTCCTGACCCTGCTTTAGACATTGTCAACAAGCTTCTAAAACTATTGGTTAATTTCAAGGACAACATTTTATTTTTAGTTATTAGGGGTAGGAAATATCTAGATCATTCCATTAATATGTGACTTGGTGAAGGTAGACTCTTCCTCTGACCTTCTATCAATTTCTAGAAAATCACGCAATCACTTGTTTACTTCAGAAAAACAGTTATATAAATTGTCGTTTGGGATAGAACAGTTCAGTAGAATTTGGGCTTATTTTAAAGTTAAGTTGTCTATTTATGTTTGAGTGTTAATTTTAATTATCTTGTTCTGGACATTGTCAATTCGTTGGAAAAGAGGAATTATTCTATTTATTTGGAAAAAGGACATGTGTTTCATAATTTCATCTGGATGATATTAAAACAAGAACTGCATCATGTGACATTGTCAGCCATTTTGGATTACATCGTCAAGATTCGAACCTGGAACTATTAGAACATTTATTTATTAGGACTTGCAATTCCATTAGTAGATTATTTTGTGAATTCTATATTTTTGGATTTGATTCTCTAAAACCGTAAGTTTATTTATTTGATGAAAATAAATAAAAAATCATTGTTAAATTTTTACAAGCTTGTTAGTTTTCACTCTTTCTGTGTTGCTGCTTATTCGAGCCTAAGCACGTAATACCATATAGTCATAAGCTAAATAACAGAAAGATGCAAAACCAAGACATTTCATAAAACTTAACAAATAATATAATTATTAAAGTTAAAAAATATGACAGGAACTTACACTATTACTAGTTTTAGTCCAAAATAATCCTAATGAAGTTATGTGAAAGTCGAAAAGAGTGAAAATTTCCATATAAATTTTACAAACCAGATATGTATTGGTCCACCAAGAATCTAGACATTGTACAAATGGCATTTTCCTTTGAATAATTAACAATAGCTCCAAGATAATATTATATTTTGCAAACTTATTTCCATTTTGTTTAACTGTACATCAAGCATGAAAGACATTTAATCAAGCATTATTCAGCATGTATACTCATTTTATTTTTGTATTGGTATGGACATTCAATGCAAAGAATAGGAAAACATTGCATCAGTCTAATAAGATCACAAATAATTCTTTCTATTCTTAGATACACTTATATTAATCATAGTGATAATATATTACATTTATCATGTATTATTTATAATAATATTATAATTATATTATTTCTAGTAATAATATATTACATTTATCATGTATTATTCATAGTAAGATTATATGACACATATAATTAATATTAATAATATATATTACACTTATATTATTGATAGTAATAATATATAACATTTATCATGTATTATTTATAATAATATTATAATTATATTAATCCTAGTGATAATATATAACATTAATCATGTATTATTTAAAATAATAGTACACTTATATTATTCCTAGTAATAATATATTACATTTATCATGTATTATTTAAAATAATAGTATACTTATATTATTCCTAGTAATAATATATTACATTTATCATGTATTATTTATAATAATATAACACTTATATTATTCCTAGTAATAATATATTACATTTATCATGTATTATTTAAAATAATAGTACATATATATTATTCCTAGTAATAATATATTACATTTATCATGTATTATTTATAATAATATTATAATTATATTATTTCTAGTACATGTAATAATAAGCAGCAGAGAGGGTGAATCGGACAACTTTTTTTTTGGTTATTTTTTATTATACCTTTAAAACGGTACGAATAGACCTCGCGAAAAAATTAGTCTCCGACCCTTATGATTGTTCGCGTTTTCGTTGATGTCGCAACGTCGTTGTCACTCACCCTCTCTGCTGCTATGGGTTAACCGAATATTTGATCAAGTCCTTACTACGACGAAAATCCCCTTAGGATTTCACAAACAGACTAATTTGTAAAACCTCCTCTTGTAAATCAATCAGATTATTAGACTGGTCAGTGAGTTTGAAATTAATTCTGGTTAATGAATTATTATGACATCGCATATAGACTGGATTCACCGGGGACTCAATTATTAAAAACCCTGGAGGAGCTATTGGTGCAAATGAATGCAAAATATATCCTTGCTGAGCTTGATTTGATCGTTCTAAATTTATTTGATAGCTTCCTTCGATCACATCACATACTAAATTGAGCGCAATCACCGTTGAAATATTCACATTGAACGGAGCAATATGCCTGCCACCACCATCTGGGTCATTATTATGTTTGAGGATTTTTATTTCCGGTGATGCTGTTTTTTTCCACGTATCATGGATTTTTTTGAAACCTTCATCGATGGCATCACTGAGAGATTTTTGTAATTCTGAGATATTATATCCTGGTAGTTTAAACTCACGAATATCTTCTACGCGTATATTACCTTTCATCGCAAACTCTGTTCTCGTTTTAGGATTATCGTCACCTAATATCTCTTGAATAATTTGTGAATGAAATGTTTCTATGTCATTGATGATTTTGTTACATATTTCTACAACGCTGATAAATTCATCTCGGGTGAGAGTGCCGGATTTAATGGATATTAACAACAGTAAAAAATCATATTCCATCGCTGTGAAATTTTCAGTAATTTTGTTCTGTCGGGGTACGAATTTGACAACGTTATTTTCTACTATTCCATTGAAAAGTTCCCACTTATTATAATCTTTATAACTCTTTATTGGATTATCAGATTTTATCCTGTCTGTGATATAATCGGTTTTTTGTGGTTCTGGTAATTTAACGGTTTTTCCCCCGGGTGGGATTTCAGGCCATCCCAGTACGGTTCTAATAGACCTCTGATAGATATCTACGACATAACCCTCTGTGCTTATTTCAATGGCAGATGATAGTGTTGGCTCATGAACCGTTATAGCTATTTTTGATTCTTTTCCAGTAATCGATTTTATTCTACGCGCGAATTCATTATTGATTTGTTCAATTTGGTATGATCCGGTTAGTATGGAAACAACATTCCAGTCTGGGGTACCGTCTTGTTTATTCTTATTTGCAAATACCAGTGAATTATTGGGTTTTTGACCACCAAATGATTTTGACCTAATATTTGGCCAACTGTGATGCACTCGTAATTTTGCTAGCTCTATCTCCTTCACTGGGACTGGAGAGGGGAAATTCACACTGAATTCTGGATTCGTTGAGGTTATTGAGATCATGCTTGTTTGTACTGGGTTTGTGTTCTCCACTATTTGTTGAAGTAATTCCATCTGTGTTGTCATTGTTATTATATTCATGATGTATTTCTAATTTTGACATCGCAGAATCATATATATCTACCATCGCTGAAAACTCACTCTCTGATATAATTGTATCATCGAGCGATGACGATATCAATGAGGATAATTGCGAGTATGCAGTGGACACAACATGAAATTGAATTATGTAGTCTTGTAGTTTCCGTTGGCTGCATGAGGATATTTTTTTTGTGATTATTGAAATTATTCCAGCGATTGTTGTTGCCGCAGAAATGCAAATTGGAACAGCTATCGGGGCCATCATTGTCACTGAAGACAGTATAATACCAGCTCCGGTGATTACACCACTCACAGCGTACACAGTAACATCAATTGCGGTAATTCTCCTGCGATACTTTTTAATTTTCAATTCATACTCCTCAGACAAGGTTTTGAGTCTAGTTTGATACTCTCTGACCTGATCATAGCGATATTGCGATGATGAAATCATTTTTTTTTTAAATACGCTATCGTTTTCAATTACGATTTACTTAAATCCGCTACGAATTCCACATACCACGTTGTTGAGACCCTAACCAAATTTTTATCAGTAGATGTGATTGTAAACTTTTCAGTTGTATTCTTGTCGATGATCGTTGAAATCGTATTATTGACCCCGGATGAACTGGACGATGAAATATTAAATTGAGATAATGGTGTTACTAGTGTTAATCGATAAATACCCTTAACGGTTGCAGTGATATCTAATTTTTTTGTTTGTAGGTGTCCACTCAAATGATCCGTGTTGGATCGTGTATACTACGTTGTTGGTTTTCTCATGAGGAATTTTTGTTTTTTCAATGGCTGTTATCATCCTCGTTGCATCCCCCTTGATGCCTTCGATGAAAGTTTTCGTCTCATCGATGGATTTTTTAATATCAGGGAGTTTTATTTCAATTTTATCTAACGGGGTTCCAATAAATTTATCAATGATATTTCTACGAAAAGCATTATAACTTCGTATATGATCATCCAGCTCACGGCTGTGGGTGGTAATCTTGTTGTCTTGGTTGGTAATCTTGTTGTCGTTGTCGGCAATCATGCGGTTATTGGTGATAATCATCTTGTTGTGGGTGGCAATCGTGTCTGTGATCGTAGACACAAGTGCGCCTGGTTTAAGTCGTCCGTCGTTGAAATACAGCGCAATAGAGTTTTCAGCGGCGTCGCGCTGCCGTATCAAAATATCATCCAGAGAAATATTACTGGTTTTCAATTTACCCTGATCGGAAAATAACGCAACGGTGTTCTCGATTGCGTTTTGTTGTTTAACTAAAATATCATCCAGAGAAATATTACTAGATTTCAATTTACCCTGTTTTTCTTGAAATACAACTATTTCGTTCGGGTCAACATTTACTAAATTCAACGTCTCAGCGATTTCATCTTTAATTTTTTTTTTTATATCCTTGATAGAATCAGGAGTTGCAGTGTCATCGGGTTTGGGTTTCAGAGGTCTTCCCCAAATATAAATCATGATATTTTATATATCTCTCTCTAAAAAGCGATTACTAGTGTAGTCATTAACGACAATATGAGGTGGTTTTCTAGATGCTGAAATAGCGTCAAGGACATTTAATACTTCACTGCCGCATATTGGTGGGTCATTGATTTGTTGTGTTAATAGCGTAGAATACCAAGTCTTCATTGGAAGGGTTTTTATATAACGCATAAACTCTTTTGGTGGGGCTAATCCATATGAATCAAAATAGACAATCCCACTTGGATCAATAGCGTATGCAACCCAGTGAGTTCCAGGTCCGGTGCTGTTATCGAGATTAATAATACCTGTTTCAGTTTTGTTTGGTTGATGTGGTAATTGATCTTTCATAAAAACACCTCTGAAATTTTTAATCACTAGTTTTTTAGCAGCATCCATTAAATCAAAATTGGACATTGGAACCATAGATTCCTCAATTAATAAACCGTTCCTGGTAGTCTCAGGCCTGATCCGTGAACGGATCTCCCGCTGTACCATGAATACGGGGTTCCTGGTAGTCTTAGACCTTTTCCGCTGTACCACGAATACGGGGTTCCTGGTAGTCTTAGACCTTTTCCGCTGTACCATGAACACCGGGTTCCTGGTAGTCTTAGACCCTTTCCCTTTTTTTTATACCCTTGACCTTTCTTCGGTTCATATGATTCAGCAATGCTCTGTACCGCTTTTGTTCCCAAGCATCCAACTACCCCCAATGCGGCCGCTTTTGCTACTGCTGGGGCTGCTGCCGCAACCAATGCTGGTATTGCAGCAAACAACGGAAATATACCACCTGTTTTTATCATATTTTTGATAGCAGCCGAAGAGAGTGTGATCTGAACTCCTTTTTTATCCTTGAAAGCATCATTGAAATGTTTCACTTGACGAGTTGTCAGCTATAATTTATTTGCCCCGCCATTCATTTGATTAGGTTTCAACGTTATTGTGGTTCCACATTGTTTAGCGGATTTTGATTGCAATTTTTTTAACTGACCAGGTGTCAATGACACATTGATATTACTATATGACATTATACAAATACAGATTGATTCTAATGGAAAAATCCTTCGGATTTTCAATCAAAGATTTTCTACTGGGGCATCTACCACTCTCATTCTTCCACCAACACCTTCAAGTAGCATTGATTTATCACTGAGAATGACAGCAACCGCTCTATAATTAGCAATAGCACCAGCACCAACAGGACGGGTTACACGGGCTCTGAAGTGTATATCAACGACAGATTGTCTCATCAAATCAAGATGTTCCAGCGAAAAGTAATAAATCGGATAGAGGCTTTTGAAATCATATTGTGATATTTGCAAACCGGTATCCACATTTTGATCACGTGCCATAAATGACAACAGGTTATGATAGACACGTGCAATATGATTTTGACCGTAATCAAGTTGCACATCTTCAGATGGTTCCTGCTGTCCGTTTATTCTCAGCGAGACTTCATTAACACCTAACTGATCAAATATCATATGACTTCGTTCTTGATTACCAACTCGTGCATTATTCTGTAATGCAATAAATATATGACGTGGAGCTGAAACCCCTTGTTTTGATGCCAGGTGCCATGTGAATGTACCATCAACATTGTCTTGTTTAGTATCCGTAGTCACTGATAACCAACTCAATAACGACTTTCCTCCTTGGTCCATAAATGATAACAATTTTCCTTCTGCTGTGATTGATGGAGTTAACACTGGCATCCACAATGATAGTTTTGTTAAAACGACTTTACCATCAGGAACAGTAGCATCACGCCATATTGCATCATTATCAGTACCCTTTTGTACAAGCGCTACTGTGTGTTTAGCTCCATAAATAACTTTTCGGACGTTTCTACAGAATCCGAATAAATGATGCAGTGGAATTGCACATAAAAATTGTCGACGCTGTCCTTGTAATGTTGCTACACGTGTTGCAAATCCTAGATTGTAAGTAGTAATAGTATTTATGACATCAAATTCAGCAGCTGGTCTTACATATCCGGCTGGTGCTGGATCAAGTGCTGTAGCTCGTGTTGCCTTGACTCTAGAATACTGGTTGTGTTCAGCGTTATCAGTAATATCCTTTGCAAACATCATAGATGGACCCGCTGATCTTGTATAATCATCAGAATATCTTGCTAACCCTATGATTGTTGTAGCCACATCAACTTCACGGTCAATGGATTCAATTTCTTTTCCATCAATGAGATATCTAGCGCTTTCAAATAACGCCATGATACCGTTATTAACAAAACCAACTCGGGTAGTTGTGATAATGTCATATGGTGGATCATTATGTGCAGCATCATTTGTTACAAGTTCTCCTTCTACTTCAATAAACGCTTCACAAGGCAAAAAGTATTTACTGGTATCATGAACTTGAAGTTCAATTCGTGATCGGAGATCTGGTTGTACTGCGTGATAAGAATAAAATTGAAAATCGCGTACAGAATCATCTTTACGCACTGGGGCATCCATATCAAATGCTGGATCAGATGACCTTTTGAACATTTTATTCTATTTATCAGAGTCTAAATCGGATTTTCCATTTCATCATGAAAAACGCTAGCGTTTTCGTCGTGGTTTTTTAAAGCCACTTCCTGCTATCATGTTTGCAGTCATGTTATTTTGGTCCTCTTGATTTACCATCGACGCTAGTTTTTCATCTACTGCGTTATTTATTATTTTACTAACACTTGCAGGCATCTCTGCTGTAGATGGCAATGGTACCTGTTTCTCTTTTCGTCTCACTAATGATGTTATTTTATTCTTCGCAGTTGAAAACGCTTTCCCGGCAAGATCTCCAACAGTACTAATACCCTTATCACGAATAACATCAATGGCTTTCATTCCTAGTTGTTTAGCTAACGGCATCACTTTTGGGGCCGTTCTTGAAAAGAATCCTAAAATGGTCTTGCCGAGGCCATCTCAGTAGTATGCTCTATAAACTGGAAACCGTGAATTAACTACATAGTCGAGGGTTGGTTTATCATGATAGTAGTGTATAATTATCTTGTTATAAAACTAGTAGTTTTTTAATTAGTGATCAATCTCTCTAATAACCATGGGCATCTTTGTGATTTTCAACTAACTCAGCAATGAGTTTTCGATATACATTAATGTCCATGATACCACCGGCAAATAATCGTCTACAGATATCAGCTGCTTCATTAATTATTTCCGGTGAGTTATTTCCGGCTCGTTTCCCTCCGATGAGGACTTCTAACCATGATATATCACTGAGAATGTTACCAGGACAAGTAACGCTAGTGTTTTTAACTATTCCGCTACCTAAATACTTATCTTCAGTTGACTCCTCTTCATCCTCTTTAACTACTATAATCATTTGATTTATTCTACTCAATACTTTGTCTTTAAAACTCTCAAAATCATTGCGGTTACCTTCTGTGATTTTAAATCTACCACGGTTTGCCAAGTATATTTTTTTTATCCAATTCTCGTCGTTTTTTATATACTCTTTATACTCTTTGTTTACAGCTATTTCTCTTTGATCGAGTGGAAAATTCCACACGGTAAATTTAATTAAATTATTGTCATTTTTAAAACTTTTCATTATGTTGTATGAATAGTTTGTAAATATACTTTGCGGTGAATACATTTTTGATATAGTAACGTCTTCTTCCTCCTCTTGTTTTCTTGCAATAGCACCTAGTTCTTCTAGTACTTGCTCTTTTTTTTGTTGTTGCCGTGAAGTAGCTACTATATCCACTGGAAGTGTTTTTAATGATTTTTTTGTTTGTTTAGTTCTTTTTGCTATTTTTTCTAACACAGGGAGAAAAGTCTCTTCTTGTTTTTTTCCTTGCTCAGAGAGTGTTGACACTATCTGTTTCGTTGTTGTAGTTATTGGTTTAAACAACTCTTCAGATCCTGCAGCAAAATCAGTCTGAAGACTCTGTCGTTCTTGCAGTTTATTCCTGACAGAGTCGCGAATTGGTATAAATTTCTTAATTGCATCTAGTCGCTCACGAGCCAATCGGGTCGTTAATGCTTCATTGACCATTATTTGAAATCAGAAACCATTTTTCAATTGCAAAACAATTTTCCCCATCGATGATTCCATCCTTAACGGTCCAATTTTTTATTGCTGTGAAATATTTTTATTTTTTATCCATTGATTTTGCCTGTTTTTGACAGTTTTGGTGGTTTTCAGTTGAAAATCTCAAAGAGATTTTACAGTCAAGTAGTCGATTTTACATGGGATTTTCCATAAGGAAAAGCTGTTAAAACTCATTTTTGATGATTTTTAGCCATTTTTCATCAATTTTTGCCTATTTTCAGTGATGTTTGGTCATTTTTCATCGATTTTCATCAAAAAACCTCGTAGGGTCAAGTAGTCGATTTTACATGGGAAAAAGTTCTTAAAAGTTAGGATTCTATTTTATTTTCGCAGTGTGAAATATTTTCACTGATTCAATCAAAAAATGACAAAAACAATGAAAATCTCAAGGAGATTTTACTGTCTGACAAAATCTTTTGAGGGTCGGTCAATCAAAATAGTTCATTTTCTTGAATTAACGCTCGTAAGTTTCTAATTTTAGAATTAACTTCATTTTTCAATTCATATTCGTTACCCAATTCTTTTCGTATTCCTTCCACGATAGTATATAACGGAACAAACACATCTACTTCACTGGAAAATGCAAGAGAGTCTCGAATAGAATTTTGAATTTTTTTGATGAGTGCATATTTCTTTGGTAACATATACTTGTTAGTGCTAACTCCGTATTCTATATCCTGAAAATCCGACTTGATTTGATCAGGATTTAACCCATCTGACAATTTAATATTCTGATTTTTCAATTTTCCAATTTCAACTATGATGCTATTCATAATTTCAGAATTCATATATGATAATACATATTTCTAATTCATTTTTCAAAAATAAAAGAGCCGTTAATATTTTTAAAATTAAGTCTGTATATATAAATATCTTTTTTAAAAATTAAGTCTGTATATATAAATATCTTTTTTAAAAATTAAGTCTGTATATATAAATATCTTTTTTAAAAATTCAGTCTGTATATATAAATATCTTTTTCAAAAATTCATTCTGTATATATAAATATCTTTTTTAAAAATTCAGTCTGTATATATCAATATCTTTTTTAAAAATTCAGTCTGTATATATAAATATCTTTTTTAAAAATTAAGTCTGTATATATAAATATCTTTTTTAAAAATTCAGTCTGTATATATAAATATCTTTTTTAAAATTCAGTCTGTATATATAAATATCTTTTTTAAAAATTCAGTCTGTATATATAAATATAAATGCAGACAAAAATAAATAACAACCATGATGAGCGTTTATCAGTCATTTGGCCCCCTTGATATAGGCCACTGTGTCTTTCATAGGGTTCTTTCTATGAGTATTTCCATTTTTTTTCTGAGATTTCTTCGATCTCGATTTGACACTATTTGGCCGGTAATTCATTTTTGAACACCATACGGGGCTACCCAAATGTGACGGAGAGCTAATTACATCCATGGATGTTATTTATTTTAGGTCATTTATATTTACATTCACCGGAAACATATTCCCCTAAGAGTGAATCTAACTCGTCAAATAACGGGTTATAATCACAAAAGGGTATGTTTACGTGAAATGACCTAGAGGTTACATATATACGACAACACATCTTTGGAACTCCTTGGTTGCCTTCACACCCAAGTAAGCCCAAGGGTACCCGAAACATACATCTCCGGAAGGGAGGCCTAACGTGGCAAACGCCATCTTAGACCGCCCAGAAGATATGCTTGGGGTGACGTCACAACATATACTTAATTAAGGACAGCACAAATACCGTATATATTTCCACTCGAGTGTTGTGGCAAATTGAAGGTATACATATACTTAATTAACTTAATTAGGGACAGCACAAATACCGTATATATCTCCATTCAGATTGTAGGTATACATATACTTAATTAACTTAATTAAGGATGGATTATAATTCAATGATGATGTAATGATGATGGGACGGCACAGACATCACAAAAATGAAACGACGGGGCTGATTTTCAAAGGCCAATCCGACCAATCAAAGCAACCCATGAAATTAAACCCGGTTGCATGATTGAGTAAAAGTCAACCACGCACACGTGTCAATGGCGTGGGTTATTTTTTGACTGGTCGGATTGGCCTTGAAAGCCCCAGCTTTAAACCTTTCATTTAGTATATAAGGTGACTAATACAGCAGCTTCAATCCACAGAGTGTGATTTTATTTTCTTGAATTACTTGTTAATGGTGCTTCACAGTATTAAAATGAGACAGAATATTTGCATAAAGCACTAAAAAAAAAGAATATAATCGTTTGAAAATATTTTAAATTTGATTTCTTTTCTAATTAATTATAGCCTAAGCCGCTGAATCACAATTTAGGGGGGAATAACCCACGCCATACTGTAATGTAATTTTTATAGATGTAGCCGCTCTCTAGGGGCATTTGTACATCTTTTATAGGTGCCATGTCGGCATCCTCTTTTTTTTAAATCTTTATTCAATATTTACATATTAAATTATACAAATGATAGTCAACCCCCCCCCCCAGCACCCGTCACTCATACACACATTTTCACCACACTCACTACATACAGACATTTAAAAACACTTATATTTACACATAATAGTAGAAACATATATGAGTAGGTGGGAGGGGTTGTTATTCTCCCCCCCCCCTTATGAACCCGACACCATCTAAGGGAGAGAGTATATAAGGGGAATTAATACAGCAATCCGCAAGGTATGCTATTTTATTTTCTTGAATTACTTATTAATGGTGTTCACAGTATTTAAATGAGACAGCATATTTGACTTAAACACTAAAACAAAGAATATAATTGTTTGAAAACATTTCTTTTCTTACAATACAATGCCCACCGCTGAATCACAATAACCCATAAAACAAGTTAACACAATCTAAGGGAGAAAGTATACACGTGTGTTATCCTGTAACGCCTGCATCTCCGGATCACATCCTATGTTTATGAAATACGCATTAATCGCACGTGAGACAGAATATTTGACTTAAACACTAAAAAAAAAGAAAATATTTCTTTTCCTATAAAAAAATACCCAGCCGCTAAATCACAATGATAACTCCCTTGGTTATATCCATTGGTTATATTTAAGAGTTGTCTCCCTTGGTGTTATAGACATACGAAAATCGAATTTTTTGTCCTGTCTTTTTTGAAATGGTAAAGAATTAACAAGCACGGGTGAGGTCTGAATTCTTGGTTCATTTGTATAATAACACTATTTTTCTAATTCATTGTTTGGTTTAATTATAAGTCTCTGTATATAATCTTGAGCAGTCTTTATGATTTTGTCATCGTTGGGGTCAATGGCAGTATTTTTTATTCTTTTATCATAATAGCGTTTTAGTTCCCTGTATCGTTTGCCGCCACACATAACACATAATTGCGACCTCCCCCTGACCCCAACCCCACATCGAATACAGGGTAACGGACCAAGGCTTCCACGACGAAAGCTTTGCATATGATACCAACAGAATTCATTTCTGCATGATTTGTTACACGGTGTCACTGATCCAATCATAAGCCATTTGCAATGATTCATTATACTTAAATCTTTTATTTCAATGCTTGTTTTAATTATAGTATGGAGGAGTTCGAGAGATTATCGAAAATTAAGCCCTGGAAAAGTGTTCAATTCAATCTTGATAGAGTTTCTGATACACCAAAGAATAAAATTCTTGATAGAACCTTGATTAGTAAAATCAGAGACTGTTTTAATGAATTCAAGCGTGATGGGGCAGCTCATTGTTGGTCAACATTTCGAATTGATGGTGTTGTTGACGCTACCATGAATGATGAAAAAGCAGCAGTGATAATCTCACGTCTTGGGGAAGAAAGAAATTTTTTTCGAATAAAATTTCTTATCCGTGATAATGGAAAATGGATCATTAGGGACAAATACGAGCCTATTCTTAAGGACAAAAAAACTGTCACTGTGACTCAGGATTCAAAACCAGGAATTTTGACTGGAATTGACAAACCCTACTACGAAAGATCTTATCCTGTCACAGCAGTTGTTTACGGGATCTATCCGCTCAATGAAAAACCTGATATTTCAAAACTAGCACCCATGAAATATTCGACAGGGCTCAATTGTGTAGCAACACGAATAATGGAACACTTCACAAATGCGTCCCGGGGAAATAAACTAACTGATCTAAGACGAAAAAAAATAACCGAATGGGAACTAACAGTGAAACAGCATGGGGCAACAATTCAAGATATAGCCAAATTAGAAACATCATTGAGATTTCCAATATCGGTAAGGACAATCACCGGAGAAGTATTATACGAATCGAAATATAAATCAAAAGGGACTCCCATTGAAATTATTGATCATAACGTGCACGCGTGGTCATCTGCAGTAACAATATTCCCACGGGATAGAACCGTAAAATATCTGTTTGGAACCGAAGAGTTTTTTTCAGAGCAGAAATTATTTGATGCTATTTACCATTTGAGTAAAAACGATTCTGTGTCAGTGTGGCTATTTCATAGTACTTCAGACGAAGAATGTAGATTTGATCAGTTTGTAAGGCCCAACGGAGAATTGTACCGTACTGAAGAGCTGCATAATCAAATGAAACAACTAGCTAGTGAATTTTCTCCCCAGAGTTCTCTGGGGGAAGACAACGATCAATTATTAGCAAACTGTTTTACAGTACCATCAGTTGCAGCACATTTTGCTAGAAAGAAAAACGCGTGGAAACCAACCCGAAGTGAGTTCTTATCAGATGTCAAATTGTCCTGTCTTGAATACAGCCATGGAGGATTATGGAACACAAAATACACCGCTGATACCGTTATTTCAGTTGATATGACTGCATGTTATCCAGGAAGTTTTCTTGGGTATGGAGAGTGTGAGAAATATTTCAAACGATTTGGACACCCTACACACGAAATGACCTGTGTTGCTATTAATGGGCCACTGCCACATTTCGATTTAACCGGATTCGCTTGTGTAGCATCATTTGAAATGGCTGAAGGGCTTCATCCGTGTAGTTATCTTTGGATTGGTAAACACATGTCTGAAAAACACTGGATGCCAATAGTGTTATTACGGTATATGCTTGATTGTAAGATGTTAAAATCATTAATTGTCAGTGAAGCAATTATATCCTATCGAGCACAGAAATCAGTCTGGTTACCCCAACCTGATCTAGAAAAAATAATTAGCGAAGAGCGAAAACTGTTTCCTGATTTTAATGAACAACAAATCATGGATTGGTCCAGACAGTTATTTGAAATCAGAAACAATGAAGCAAAAGACCTTGGACGAAGAATAATCGGTAAATTTACCCAAGGTGGCAAAGATGATAATACGAGATATTCTTCACGATTGATTATAGACAATGCTGAATACGATTTTGTAATCGCGGATCTAACGAATAGGGGCTTATATGTCAATCATAAGGACGCATTTATGTCCGATGGAACCAAATTGGGTACAATTGTTACTTACACTGATGGATACAATCCGCATTACACACATTTGAGAGCTTCTATGCTTGGTTATGCTTCTATTAATTTATTTTCAATGATCAATAGATTTCCTACCACAGCAGTTAGAGTTGCTACTGACTCATTTTACATAAATAGCAAAATGGCTGATTTTAAGGCTACTGGCAGCGAGAATTGGGGGTCATGGAGAATTAAGAAAGAAATGTTTCATGATTATATTCCATCAGCAGATGTTACCATTGAAAATAATTACTTAGAAAGCAATCAGTTTTCAGAATTTTCTAGTGCACCACCGATTTCTGATCCAATATGCCTGTATAAAACAGTTTATTTAAACGGCTGTGGTGGGTCAGGAAAAACAACCCGGGCAATTGAGTTATTTTGTGTTTCCAATCCAAACATGATTGTACTAACACCGACTCACAGACTTGCAAGAGAAATGATACAGAGAGGGGTAAATGCCTGCACTTATCATAGTTTCTTTAGATGGAAGGGAGATAAATGGACTCCTGAGCGCATGGGAGAGAAATTTATTCCTGAAATTATCATTTGGGATGAAATAGACACAGTGTCCGAAGATGTCTTAAAAATATTTCTTGAGTGGTTGTTATTGAAGAATACAAAAGTCGTCATGTGCGGGGATCACGGCCAACCACCACCATTTGTCGGTGCATCCCCCCATGAATGGCTAAAGGGTTTTGTAGACTGTTTATTAAACCGTTCTACAATGGCCTGATCACGATGTAGCGCAGTATGTCCTCGTCTGATAGTGACTTTATGATTTTTCATTATTGATAACACTGCACCCTGAAATTCCTTGCCAGGATCAATTTGTAATAGATTTGGCCAGTGCAGAGGACTCCTTCGATAAATCCTTTCAAATGCAGAAGCCACTTCAGTGGCTGATTTTGTTTTTAACGGTTCTGCTTCTTTGTATCGACTTGCAATATCAACTACGGTTAATGCGAATTTGTAACCACGATCATGTGGCAGAAATAATAATCAGATACCAAAAGTGATCAGAGATAATTGCAATGTGTTGTGTGTATTTAACGGCGTTGATACTCATACGCTACGAAATATTCATCAGACCTGGTGCAGCGGTGATATGAATCATAATCAATTTAGAAATTTCTTTAGTCACGCTCAGTCAAAACCACACGGATTTGTGACAATAAATTTAGCAGACCCTAGGACACGATATCTTATCGGACTTGATCAAATATTCGGTTAACCCATAGCAGCAGAGAGGGTGAGTTACAACGACGTTGCGACATCAACGAAAACGCGAACAATCATAAGGGTCGGAGACTTATTTTTTCGCGAGAAGGGTCTATTCGTACCGTTTTAAAGGTATAATAAAAAATAACCAAAAAAAAAGTTGTCCGATTCACCCTCTCTGCTGCTTAATATATTACATTTATCATGTATTATTCATAGTAAGATTATGACACATATAATTAATATTAATAATATATTACACTTATATTATTAATATATATTACACTTATATTATTGATAGTAATATTATATTACACTATATTATTAATAGTAATAATATATTACACATATTATTCATATTAATAATATATTACACTTACATTATTCATATTAAAATATATTACATTTATATTATTAATTGTAATAATATATTACACTTATATTATTCAAAATAATAACATAGTAAACTTGTATTTTGCATACTATTCATATTAATAATAAATTACATTTATATTATTCATAGTAATGCTATACTATACTTATATTATTCACAGTAATAACATGTTACACTTATATTATTCATAATATGTAATAACATACTACACTTATATTATTTATAATATTAACATTTTACATGTATATTTTTAAAGTAATAATATACTTATATTATTCAAAGTAATGCTATTCTATACTTATATTATTCATAGTAATGCTATACTATACTTATATTATTCATAGTAATACCATGTTACACTTATGTTCTACATACTATTCACAGGTAACAGTGTCCACGCCAATGAACAAAACACAAACTATACATTATACAAACTATGATAAATGCAAAGATTAACCAATATCATTGGAATAAAAAAAATATAGCTCACCATCAACACTTCCTGCTGATGTTACAGTATGCATGAAAGTTCTCCTGTCAAGGATACCCATCTATCATCTTGTTTTGTACATCCAAATTGATCAACAAGTTTCATACCAGATTTAGGCAAAATGAATGTATAGGTAACACAAAACCTTCTTATTGAATTGTTAAGGCTTCTAATGTTATTTTTATTAGTAACATCCCAGACAGTACTAAGAACTCTAATGTATACCTGTTAGTAGATGACATGATCAAAATCAAAACAGTTCAGAAATGTATACATTTGACAAATCATAAACTTCTTGCCAAAATTAATAAATGTCTCTTTTCTGCTAAAATAATCCAAAAGTTCAACCCATATATTCAACATATGGTAGATTATTACCTTAATGTATGGGGAAATTACTTTGTACAAAACTTTAAAATCACACAAATGAGCAGTACATATACTTGCACATAAACCTATGAAAATGCCCTCTGAACCTGTTAGAAAGATTTTGACGAAACTTGAGGAACGACAAGTTTTTTTTATATAGATTATTTTTAATATATAAACCTCCAAATGGAACTACATGATTGTGCATGTTTTGTGATATGAAAACTAGTTTTACAACTTTAGAAACCTGAAGGTTCCTGCTATCAAGACCGGTGTGTTGTTCATCATATGGGTTCAAAGATGACAATGTCATTATCAACTGGTTGGTTTCTATGAGAATGTGAATGGCTGATCAAGCCTATTTGTGGTCTGAACTGTCTGTATCATACTTGACAGATTATGCTGCTTGGTTTGCTTGATCAGTAGATGGTGTGCTGCAGTTTTGAGATTTCCACTGCTTGCACAGGCTCTGCAGTTCTCCTCTGCTGAATGCCTTAACCTCCAGTATGGTTGAGACTCACCCAAGTTAAGCCATCTTGTATTCAATCTTCCCACAACAATAGTGCAACCATATAGCCTTAAACTAAGTAACAGAAAAGACTAAAACCCAAGTTTTGTAAAAGTGAACACTAATTTATTTTTAAAATAGAAAGTGACAAAATTAAATATAACTTGCAGTATGATGAATGAAATCCAAAATAGTCCTTAAAATTCTATACAAGTCCAAAAGTACTGAGTTTTCCAAAATGTGTTCTAGTGGTGTTGCGAATATAGTCAAATATATATTGTGCTGATGTGACAATATTCTTGATGTATTACAATGATATAAACCAAAATGTCTTCAAATGAATTCACAGTATTTACAAAAATTGCAAATAAATCCAATAGTCTAAAAAGCTTGGAATTTCAAAAAATAATTCAAATAAATAAATTAAATCAACACAACTGAATTGAACACACAACTATTTGTCTCCTATATGATGTATGTTTATGGTGAAAATAACTAAATTACTAATTCTCAGTAAACAAAATCTTTATTTGTATGTGTGCAATTAGGAATTTTAACGTAGCTTTAACACATTTTAGTCATATCACTATGATGTCTGCAGTGTGACAGTTTTGTGTGATGTCTAGCTCTGTGGCATCATAACAAAGAATGTAGCATGATTTCCAAACCAGTCACATTATCATGACACCAGGCTGACTTGTCCAAACACTAGCCCCCTAAAGCCGAGTGCCAAGTGAGGTAGCTGTTAGTACCATTTTTGTAAGTCTTTGGTATGATTTGGCTGGGGTTTGAACTCATGACATCCTGCTTCTTAGGCAGACACTCTGACCACTAGGCCACCTGAGCAGTCATTTCCTGATATGAAAAACAAAGATGCACTGAGGGAGGTTCAAATAACCATTTCAAAATCACTGTCAACAAGTTGTTGTACTAAGCAACTAGGCAAATAGTAATTAGGTCATAGTGGTTTACCTAGAAAACACATGAACTGAACAGAACTCATCAATTTTACTACTGTCCTGAAATTTGGAGACCAAAAACATTTTTGTTTCTGGTCAGCTGAAGTTTTGGTGCCATCCCTTGCACCCCTATCTAAAAATAATAAAATTTTTTTAAAAAAATATTAAAAATATCCAAAACTGATTTCTGTATCTTGCTGAGCCAGTTATATTCTGTAATGTAAGTGCTTATATATACCAGTTCTTAATCATTATAATATTGATGATGTTAAGAAAAAGATGATTTTAATAAAACAAATTTCCCAAGACTGATTTGTGTATTTTATTATGTTGTTTTGTCTAGTACTTGAAGCACTTAGTGGATTATATATAATAATACATGTACTTATAATATATATGTTGTTTATAAAAAAACAACTACATACTCAAATTATAAAATTAGTGCAATAGGAAACACCCAATTGTTTTGCCAAATGTGTTTACTAAATTCATGAGATCATCTTAAAGTACAAATCCATAGTCTGAAAGAAAATCTGTTTTTAATATTTACTAAAATGGTGGTTTCAATCTATAGTCAAGAATAATAGATACACATAACTCCAACCTATATCTGAGAGTCCCTGGCATAAAGCCATGAGTTCCCCCTAAACTTTTAAAAGAATAAAAAGTAAAATGAAAAGCATGTGCTCATTATTTTAATAATTTCAGGATTGAAATCAATGCTACTAAAAGTAATTTTCTGTAAACAGTCTGAAATTTAAATAATATACACAAACATTTTTAATTTTTTGAAACTAAAACATTACACAAAATAAAAAACAGAAATGAAATTGGCAATGGTTAGTTTCAATCCCAAGAATATTCAGTAAACATTATATATAACACCCAACAACTTCAGACCATGTCATGTCCAACTTCAAACTTGGAGGTCAAAAAGTGACTACACAACTTATTTGTACAATTTTAACTTCAATCACTGATCTCAAGATGCCCTGCAGAATTTTTTTTTTCTACAAGATTTCTTACCAACCTGATTCCCAAAGCACCTTCTCTAGAATTTTGCATGTGTGAATCTTAGGGTTGAGTCTTCGTTAATTAATAGCTATGTTAGCATGCTACACACAGAGAATGTTTTTCAATCATCTGTAATTGGTCCTATCTGATGTTGTGAACTTAATGCCAGTTTGGACCATTACATAAATCCCTAATTGTCATGGATGTGTTGTTCAAAGTGGCAAGGTGGCTTGATAGTAAAGATAACCAGTGACCATGACTAGCTTCTTCCAAAATCAGTATAGTTTTGTCTCCACCCACACTCCTTTATATATCAGCTGTGAATTCATAAAATGTTTGTAAAAAAAAGAAATCTGTCTGTGACCTGTAGGAAAGAGTAATAAAGCTACTGGATACTCATGGATATCAAAAATATAATGGTCCTTTCCCAATTGTCATGATAATCAAGGCACATTATATGACCACTCAGAGTTTGATTGTCATCCATGAACTAAAAGCACTTATTGACCAATGGTTCTCAATGACCTGACCACTGGTCAAGGTACAATGTTTTCATCTAACGTTAAAGTACAAAATAGTATGTTCTTATAAGACTAACCATGACTATATGAACTAACATGGGAAAATATCACTGAAAAAATAATACTTTGATGCAAATGACTTTCCACAATCATATACCCATTACATGTAGTTGCATAAAAGATCAAATCTGTATGAATGAGCCTAATCATTTAACATGACAGAAATTTTACATCAACAATATTTTTGTTGTTTTGTTTGTTTTCTTAGAATTTTTAATGTAGCTTTAACAATGTTTTGTCATATCTCTACAATGTCTGCTGTGAGGCAGTTTATAGCGATGTCTAGCACTGGCGCATAAGTCTATGGTATGACTTGGACAGGTATCGAACCACGACCAAAGCATATCGCATATGTGTCACATAGGTACTATTTTACATGTCTCAAATTACTATATTAAAAAAATGAAGGTCTCTGTTAGGAAACTAAGAACCTCAGAGCCAATAAGCAAATATGACAAAAAGTATTATTTTTGCTGTCATAATGAACTGTCACACAACAACTGCTTTGCAATTTACCATGTGCAACTATTTTGATAGAAACTTGGGCTAGTGATAGAAGACACGTACTATATGATACAAGTCAATGTTGGGGTCCTTTCAACAGTGAGATGCAAGTGACAAGGCATTAACATATGTCTTCTTTCACTGGTAATAATAAAGGTACATGTAATAAATATGCTTACAATTTTGCATCCTGTATTTCCACAAAATGTACTTTTTAGTTATGCATGACCTGTCCAGCCAAACCTGATACATACTAAAATTGTACTGGAAATTCAAACACATTTCCAACTGAAATCACATTTTCTCTTTACTGCAGTGAATTGCCCAATAATCCAGTCCATCATAATCAGAAAAGCAAAATTGAGTTGCATCAACATAAACACAAAATTCATCCATTATAGACTAAATGGAAAAGTTGCAGTGTGCATTAACTCAAAATATGACTCTAAATTTCAATTTTAATCAGACTGAAATGACAATCCATTCCTACATTACTGAGGAGGATGCGGTGAAGTTCAAAGGTTGCTGGGCAGTGCTATGTGCATATTTATATTGTTGCTATGTATTGTTGCATCTAAGGTTGTGTATTATTCTTAAATATGGCATACATTCAATTACTTTGATTTTATTAGTGTATTTCTTTATTATTAAGCCTTATGTAGGAAAATGAAATGAGTATATCATAAATGGTTAATGCATTTTTATGGGGAATATGAACTTGTTCTCTCAGAGTAATACTTCACTCCCAAAGGTAGTGCAGTTTTATTCCCTAAAGCTTGTTCCTATTTTCACATAAAATTACAGTAACCTATATAATGGATTTTTATCATTTACATTTTGAATATAAGCAACAGTACATTAGTCTTTTTCATCTACAGTGCTGAAATATAACAGCCATCAGACAAAGGCCAGATCATACCCTTCATTGTACCATTCAATGATTATTGATGGAATGGATCAAAGACATGTGTTCTGGATTTTATGTATGCCAGCAAATACACATCTTTCATATGTAGACATAAACTGCATTTTGTTGGTGTCACTGTACATGGAATCATAACATATGTCTTCTTTGGTATGCTGAAATAGAGTCATTCCAGTAACCTGACCATAACAATACTATTTGAGGTACTCTTGATAACGAAGGAGAGTCTGCCCAAATTTATTTAAATCGACAATTGTTTCTGAGAAGAAAAAAATATCAAAGAAACATGAAGAGTTCATATATGCCAATTTAAGAACAACAAATATAGAAAAAAAAAGAACTTTAAGAATAGTAAAACTTCTGACCATATTCATTGATAAAGTATCAATGATTTCAAGAAACATATATTTGCTGATAGATGATATATTTAAATTCAACACGAGGTTTGGGCAGCTTTCTGTTTTATTTTACAATCTAAATGAAAGTCAACTCATATATACTGCATTATTCACTGATACCACACCAAATAGTATTTCTATGTAGATGACTGAAACAATATATTATTAAAAATCATGTAATTTTTGTTTGGAAATAAAGGAAGAATATAAATATGCAGACTTCTGTTTCTGTATATATGCTAAATATTTAGTATTAGTAAGAAATTAAGCCAAAATTTATGTGCAGCACAAAAGTGTACAAATCAGTCTGAAATTCCACATTTCAAAAATGGGTCATATTTAAAATAAACATGACAAAAACTGAGGGCATGTGTCTATTAAAAACTGTGTACATCAAAATACTTCTTAAGAATGAACTCAGCCTTCAAACAATTTAAGTGTGTTTGAAATGGTAACACTATGGACTTTGATAGTTGGTTGTATATATATTTTGCTCTTGAAAAGATGTTGTATATCTTTTGTTCTTGAAAAGATGGTGAATATTTTTTGTTCTTGAAAAGATGGAGAATATCTTTTGCTCTTGAAAAGATGGTGTATATCTTTTGTTCTTGAAAAAATGCAGAATATCTTTTGTTCTTGAAAAGATGGTGTATATCTTTTGTTCTTGAAAAGATGGAGAATATCTTTGGTTCTTGAAAAGATGGAGAATATCTTTTGTTCTTGAAAAGATGGTGAATATCTTTTGTTCTTGAAAAGATGGTGTATATCTTTTGTTCTTGAAAAGATGGTGAATAACTTTTATTCTTGAAAAGATGGTGTATACCTTTTGTTTTTGAAAAGATGGTGAATATCTTTTGTTCTTGAAAAGATGGTGAATATCTTTTGTTCTTGAAAAGATGGTGAATACCTTTTGTTCTTGAAAAGATGGTGAATATCTTTTGTTCTTGAAAAGATGGAGAATATCTTAACATTAATGATTGTATATGATATCTACCTGATATATAATGAGTATGGTGCCATTTTGATAAATCTTGTTTTCAATATTACTTTCTGGAATGGGGAACTCTGGCACAGAGTGGGTGCAAGCACCATCTCTGAGATCACTGTAACTTGTCGATGTAGATGGCTCGGCCATGTCTGCAGAATGCCCCCTGACTCACTACCAAGGTTGGCACTGAGATGGACCCCACAGGGGAAAAGGAACTGTGGCAGAGCCAAAGAGACCTGGCGATGAACCGTGGAGCGAGACCTTAAGACCAGAGGCCTCACTCTGCAGACCACCCCGGCAAGAGCTGCCGACAGACCGAAATTGTGCTCCCTTGCTGTCGCCTCAAGTACTAAACAGCGCAGAGAGGATTGCTGATGAAAACCCGGTGTGTTTTTGGGACTGTAGAGATAATTTGTACATCTCTTCCTTTTTGTTTACATAATTTAACTATTTGTGTGAATATATTCTACATTTTTACTATACGAGTAAAATACTACAAATTTTACTGTTTGAGTAAAATGCATCATTCTTTTGTGGCGAAATCACTTTGAATCATTCACCCCTTGTTATTTGTATTTTCATTATTTGAGTCAGCGTGTTTTATGTTAATTGATCAAATATTTTGATCATAAACATGCACATATTAATCATGAATAATCTTTCATTCAAATCATTTGTCATTAAACATTGTAATTGTATGACCATCAATTGTGTTGTTTTGTAAATCCAAAATCCCACCCAGTTAAATCAGAATCCAATTCATCATGTGGTTCCAGAGATGGGAGTTAAAATGAAAATAAAAATGACTGTACTATACTTGTAGTCATAAATGCCTCATTAAATATACTATCTATCTATTTTGTGACTAAATGTAGGTTAATTTGTATGGATGAGTATCAATCTAGTGAAAGGAAAGGAATATATTGTGTACATGCTACTATATATACATATGCATGTGTGTATATGTGTGCATTTGTATATAAATAAGTGGCTTTGTATGATTGTCTTAAGAAACCTTAGTTCTTCAATAACTGTGTTACCCTCTTGAAATAAAGTCATAGTTATTATTATTATTATTTATTTATTATTATTATTTATTTATCATTATTATTATTATTATTATTATTATTATTATTATTATTATTATTATTATTATTATTATTATAGCACCATTTTCATTTAAGACCAGCTATCATCATAACAAAACTCTTTGGTGAAAACCTCACATCAGCATGACCATCACATCCATTTAGGAGGAATAGCAATAAACAGAGTTTCAAAAAGGCTGACATGGCAGCCATACTGAATGTCAGATCAGGACCATTTTCATAGAGGGCCAACTCAACATCACATAAGCCCATATCAATATAACATTTTAATCAATAGTAGTGACAAGTTTTTCAAGATGGCTGTCATATTCGATATCAGATAGACTCCATTTTCATTTAAGATTAACTAGGCGTAAAAGAGTCTTTTTATGTGAAGATACCATGTTTATCTGAAAGGAATATTGAAAATAAGATTTATCAAAATACTCATTAAAGATCAGCTAGATATCATATACAGTCGTTACTGTTAATATGACAATTCATTCAGGAGATGCAATCAATATAAGATTCTGAAGATGGTCATTGGGGTGTCAATACTAAATGTCAGATCATCACCATTTTCATGTGAACATCTTGTATGAAGTTGGGAAAATTCTTTGACTATGTATATACTAATTACAAAGTTAACATGTATAATCTTTCTTAATAAAGAGGTTTTGCCAGGAGGAGCTCCCTTTTGTCACCAAAATAAGTGGTAGGTAGGGACCAAAGGGGTGGATTCAAATATCTGCCTCTCTTTTCTACTTGATCCATTCTGTTAATGCTCATGTGTACCGGTAATCAAAATTATTTTTTTATCTCCTTTAGTTTTAAAAGCATTGATCTCTTGAGGTTAATCGGTTGAAATTTGTTCAAATCCTGTTTCACAGTCTGCTTGCTGAAGGTACATATATGCATAGCTAGATTATCCATCTTGAACAAGTTTGGAAACTGTTCTTGATGGTTGCTATTTACGATTTTCCACAGCTCACAGGAACTGTCTTCTTGCTATCTCTGATCCAAAATAAGACCTTTTTCTCATATTAAGCTCTGCCAAAATTGAATTCATTTTAAATCAGTTCTTTGCAGACTACTATGCACATTTTTTTCCCGTTCAATCATTAGCTTAAAGTCCATCACTGCCAAAATATGCTTGTACAGACTGGGTATTTTTGATGAAATAAATATCCTTACTTTTTAATATCTATTAGATTCATATTTATTCAATTTGTCGTAACCAATTGAGCACCAGATAGTTTTATAGCACAAGATCCCCAGTGCTGAAATGTTTGAGAAAGAAAAATGAATATTACACTACTTTACATTTTTAATTAGGCATGGTATTTTGCCTTTTGTACATTTAATTTTAAATATCACTGAATGGGTGCTGACTGGAATGCCGTTTTTTTTATCCATCCCATATGCACATCAGTTTCATTCAACACTGTTCCAACTGCAATAACATTATATATACTTCACTCCTTTTGAAAATAATAATACAAAATTGTAAACATCACTACCATTGACCGGTATATCTTCAACAAAAGCTATATCAAACAAAACAAATCAATCAAAATCGAGCATTGTGTTGAAATTATGTGATGTCTGTACCAATTCCTTTCTCCTCCATCTGAAAACTGGTGATACAAGAACTAAAAATGTGAAGACAAATTCCATCCATGGTTCCTTACATTTTATATCTCTTAAAATCTCTAAGTAAAAGACAGTCTTCAGACATGGGAGTTCCTCGCTGATGGATGTTATGCTAAATTTACTATTATATTTGATGTGCAACATTTTGATATAACTTGTTACTCAAACATGTAGACAGATATCACAGGAAATATTACCTGATTTTAGTCACTGGCTGATAGCAAGAGAGAAACTTGGGCAACAAATAAAAGCCACATACTCAGTAAATTTGGGTGAACTTCAATGTTTTTTTTCGATATCACAGAATATATGTAATGCTGATTAATAAAATGTATTGTGCGATTTAGGCAATGTAACTTGCAACAGTGGCATGGGAAACGTAAATAAAACAAACCCTTTAAAGAATAATAGGACTTGCATAAAAAATATACATTCTCTTTAGATTAGGATAACCTCCCATTCAGTTACAGGCAAGCAAACAATATCAATAAGGCACATAGCTTAATTTATTTGTGACAGTGGGTAAGTTTTATTGATAATTAGAATGTGATGAACAATCAGAATAATGATTTAAGTTTATTTTACTATCATGAATACTGATCATATCATTTAGTACTGGACTTTAATAAATTTGATGAAATAAATAGAAGAGAGAAAAAAAAACCCACTTATATGTCACCTTGAAAGTAAGGAAAAATGTTTTACAAGTTAAGCCACTTGTGTTTTTTGTCATATTTGTGTGGTCATATGACTTGCTACCATAATGTTAACTTATATAATACTCGTATGTTGTTACACCAATTAAAGTACTCCCTTGTTATAAGTTGTTGTAGTTGAAGTCCAGAACTGTTGATCAAAACAATATACAGTGAGAACCACAAATATATGAGGAACAGTGTGAAGTCAGTCAAATTTTAAATAAGCATTGAACCTTAAAATTGGTTGCATTGAACATTGAGATTTTATCACATTTAAATCGGAGGAGTCATTGTGAAGGGTCACTTCGACCTTTCTGCATCATCTTGCCCAATGTCAGTGTTAAACTTCAAAGGGGCCAGCTTTCCCACTCAATGAAATTGACCGGATATCTTAACATGGTTTTGAACAAGAGACAGCTGAACTTCTGATCCATGTCTAATACTGTAGTCATTCTTCAAAAGGAAGAATTATTTAACATAGTTTAATGATTCTGATTGATGAAAAAAATTGATTGCGTAGGGATTTTCATAGAAACAAGTAATAATGATTGGCATGAAAGAAATTAAGGCATAAACCCTAGAAGTAATTTGAATCTAAAGTGACAACCTTGGTCAAAATTCTTTAATAAGAAATTAATTTTAATTTGATGTAATATTCTATTTTCGATTGTTTTATTCAAATTTGTTTGATATGAATAAGTTCCATATTATGTATCCTTTATTCAATTTCATGGAAATCTGTTGATGCTAGAGTTTTTATCAAATTATTTTATTTAATTTGATACTAGAGTTGTTATGCAATTTATCTTTTTAATCTTACAGTTATTAGTTCATTGCTAGAATTGCTTGCATGTGATCCAAATGATCATATGTATAGGGTTATATAAAATTTATATATATTAAATAATTTCCTTTATCTGTAAGGACAATACTGATTATCATGAGCTAATGATAAATACCTATTATATTTGCATTTGTAATGTTTAAAAAAGTTTGGAGTAAGGATTTATGAATTGTATACCATAGTAATCTGAATGGACACTGTGAAGAAGGGGAACCATTTGTGGATGAGGAAGCTGGTGAGGATAAGATGGCAGGACAAGGTCCCAGATACTCAAGTTAACACATGGGTGGTCATTTCAAGCATCCACACTCTATGTACCAAAACTGAATTACAGACTGTGGGCAGTGCAGAAGCACACACACTGTAAATTTTTAAACTGCAGCACTTCTTCTACAGATCAAATAACATGAAGAGACATCTCATGTCCAGACTGCCATATAGACAGCTCAGGGTAGAACTGGTCCTTATCACAACATTAGAGAAACCAATGCAGTTAGTGATTTCATGGTCATCTTCGAACTTGAAGTACAAATAAGATATCATTGTGGAAAAACAATCTGCTTAATATTGCCAACTTAGAGGAATATTAATTTAAAAGTTTAACATGTGAGAGATGATCAAATGGAACAGGCACAATAGAGAAGTATTGTATGGTAACATTTTAATTCATAGATGAGAAAGTGTTTTTCTTTTTGTTGTGAAGATCTCTATAAGCAAATGTAAAATTAATATAACATGAAAAACTGAGACATGCATGACAAATGAGAAACAAACCCAAATCTGACATAAAGAAAAATCTATTTACCAGTTATGGTATCACATTGCCTCACAGAAGCTGTACATATATTTTGAAAAAAATCACCCCAATTAGACAATGATGTATGTATGCATTACAATATTTGCTTTTGAGAGATATACTGAAGTTACAAATCATGTTGTCATTTCCCTAAGAACCAAGGAAAAGCAAATATCTGTCATTTTTGAACTCTTATAATTTCAAGAATCATAAATAATCAGTTCAATCTTGATCATAATTCATTCTGATGTAACATATTAGGTGGATGTTGGCATAGTCACCAAATCAGTCAGATCAAAGCTGTATCTCAGAAATATTTTTTCCTCGAATCAAGAGTAAATACTGACTGAACAGAGACAAGTTTAAAATACAGATGCAGTGCATGCAATTTGCTGTCACAGTTTTGAACAACACTCCTCAGATTTCCAGGGTCATCTGTACAATTAGCTCAGACATATGATAGTTCTTTATGCATGTTATTAACTTGAACAGTATGTCTTGAAATGATATGGATTGGTTTTCAAATTTGTAAGTTTATTCCAGATGTGTGGGGAAAAAAAAACATTTATCTTTCTTCTTCTCATTGCACGAGTTCCTTAAATGGTGATCTAATGGACAAACAGTTCCAAGGGATTTAAGAATCAATTTCTAAGAGAGCCAGTCCAGATGCAATTTGGTACAACATATGTGATGAAACATTAGATGAACTGTGCTGGAAACTGAAAAAGAAACCATGTTTTCAATTTAGTTTCTATGCAACCCACACCACTTGTAGACAAGCCAACATTTGCAATTTTTAAGAGTATAGAAATAAACATTCCTATGAAATTTGTTTTGAGGATTTGAAAGCAACAATTCTGATGGATGACGTACAAATCAGACAATGGGCTCTAAACCACACAAAATAGGTTCAGCCACTGCATAAAGTAAAATTAATTGCCTATTAGCTGTTTATAATGATTTGCATAAAACTATAAGCAATGAAATAAACTGAAACTGACCGAAACATTTTTAATACGTTTGTTTTGCTACCTTGAGACTTAACATTGGTTTTGTCACACTGTTTATTGGGATCAAATGAATGCAAATAAATTAAATTTAACAGCTGTTGACCAAGCATTTTGTTCTAGACATCAATTTTCATAGACCTACTAATATTATTTTGCATTAACTCATAGAAAGTAAATCTTAAACAACAATCGCTGATAGAGAAACATTTGCTTATTTTATAATTTTATAAAGTGATGGGAAGTAACAATTAATAGTAACAATTAACAACAGTATTAACTTACTGTTTGGACCTCCTGAAGTGTTTTCTGGAAAAGAAAACAACAATTATTCATACCATAAAATCAAATAGTTTGATTTAAATATCCTACTATTGAGTCAACACTATGCAGTATGTCATATAATAAGTCATTTTGTTACTTGGTGAATTTATTAGTTGGGTGATGAGGAGGGGGCATACGAAGAAAATATTTCTGGATAATAATAACAATAATACTTAAGAAAAAAAGGTGAGTTTTAAGTGCACTCTTGAAAGGGATCACTGTGTCTGTGTCTAATTTCAATGGGCAATTCATTCCATGTTGCTGGGCCCTGGTATGCAAAAGAATGTTATCCATATAACTTCATTTTCATAGCGGTAATAATAAGTATACTATTGTCAGAAGAGGAGCACAAGTATCTTGCTGGTGGGTACACATCGGTAAAGCCAGATAGGTAAGTTGGACTGGAGGCTATCAGTGAAACGAAGCACAGAGAACAAATTTTGTGTTTGATTCTGGATCGAATGGATAGCTAGTGTAGGGTAAAGAGCAGCAGGAACATGTGCTCTGATCGTGGTACTCTAAGGATGATCTAAACAGCTGTTTTTAACTTTTTAGATTTCTGGAGTAGATATTGAGATGAACCAGACAGAATTGAGTTGCAATAGTCCAGTCTTGAAAGTACTAATGAACACACAAGTATTTCAGTGGAATCAACTAAAATATATTTGTGAATGGAGCTGATGTGTCTCAGCTCAAGATATGCCTTGCATATATTCATGACATGTTGGTGCAATGTGAGATTACTGTCTAAGGTTACATCTAAGTTTTGTACTGAATTTAATATTGTTGTTGTTGATATTTATTGTTTGAAGTAAAGGATGTGAATGAGAAAGTATTTGTATTGTGATCAGAATGATCTGTTTCATCATTCATCTGCATGTTATATGTTATCCATGATTTCACATCAGAAATGCACCTCTCTACTCCTTGGATGGTAACATCAACTTCAGTCGGGTCACTGGATTTGAATATTTTAATGTCATCAGTGTATAATTGGTGAGACACTAGATTATGATTTATGACACTTGAGAAGAGCGGCTAGTGCATATAATGAATAGAACCAGTCCAAGAGCAGAATTTGTAGAACACCACAACATACATTGACTGGGTTGGATTGTATTCCATGAAGATACAATTTGTGTCCGGTTGACTCAGTAGGACTTGAACCACAGTAAGGCTGTTTCGTGAAAGCCAAATACATGCTGGAGACAGTGAAGTAATATATAATGGTCTATTGTGTCAAATGCTGCAGACAAATCAAGGAGGGTGCGGACTGTAATCTTTCTGTTAGCAAATATCATTAACTACTTTCAGAAGAGTGGTTTCAGTACTTTGTCAAGGGCGATATGCTGACTGTACATTGCTAAGAAGACAGTTTCAATTCATATATACAAGATGGGTTAGAACAGCGTTTCCTAAGATTTTTATATCAATGGGAGATTATAAACTGGGTGGTAGTTCTTTGAATCATTATGGTTGAGTGTTGGTTTCTTCAGTAGAGGCTTTCCCAATGGCAGCTTTGAGAAAACAAATTATGGGAATTCAATAATTGAAAGAGAGGTATATTAACATCCGTTAGTCAAGGCGATATTGGATCTAATCATTCAAGGAGAGGTGATGTTGGAATTAGATCAAGTTTACATGACTTTGGTATACTCTTCATCATGATTGTCCATACTAAATCCATAGAGACAGGTTCAAATGCTGCTAACAGCTGTCACTGAAATTCTGTATCATAACTGGATTGTTATGTCGAGTCAATTGAAATTGTGTTGTCAAGCTTATCTCCAATGGTTTGTACCTTGACACAAAAGAAATCTGCAAACAGGTCTAGATGGTCTAATGAAGAGAAAGAAGTTGGAAGTTGTGTACATTTGATGATAATTTATCTCCTTAATGTTCCTCAAAGATTGGCAATTATGGCATATCAAACATTTGTACATGATAACCAGCTTCCTAGTATTGCTGCCAGATTATACATACAAGCTTAAAATTCAATACCACATCATATTCTAATTAGGTAGTATAAATATTGTTTCCGTCATTCATGTCTCCTATGGACATGATTACATAAGGGTATTCATTAAAGGTGAACTCCTCATAACATAACCCCTGGCATGTATGTTATAAGGGCAGGTGTGATGCTATAGTTTAATTGAATCAGTGTTTTTATAGATTAGAAATGTCCAGTTTTCTGCCAGGTCATCATAGTTTTTGGTGACTACATACAATGCCATCATGTTTTGTGCATGAGAGTTATTTATATCCTGGTAGGCTATGCTCTGGCAATCTTCGGTTATAGCTATCAGAATTGTCAATGGACACATACCATAATGGATGATATTGATCATAGTCTATTTCACAATCATATAACTGCTTAGTTTCTGACTTCTGAGAAATTTTAAAGGCCACATGTTAATTCCCAGGTAGGATGGCATGTCTTGTGCTCAGGTTGGGAAAGTGTACTAGGAGATGCTGGTTTTGTGCTCAATCATACTTGAATTAGTGGTGATGACAATGATTTTTACTCCATGACAGTAGGAATCAAGTCAGAATCCAGTCTTGATTGTCTTCATATTGTATAACATTTACAAAATGCTCTCAAAGTTGTAGTAGGCATTTTCATGTTAGAAGAAGGATCTGATCATGAGTTTGAACATCTCAGTAACAGACGAAAAGCATAATACATTCACGAGACATATATGCAAACCACCAAACTCCCAACATTGGCCTGTGGCAAAGTTTCACAACGCTCTAGAAATAAGATGAAAAATAAGATCAAATGGTTTGATAGCCAGTGCAATAAATAACATTTAACATTTATGGACACATTGAGCGAGTATATGGATTGTCTCTTACACAGAAAATCTGCTCCAGGAAATCTCTATATATTAAAATTATGGTCTTGGACAGGAACTAACTCAGGGAAATAAGCTACTGGTAAGCTCTTTTACATATAGATGCTGGCTAAGTCAAGACTAAACCCATGTAGACTGAGCTGAGATATCAATGACCTGTCAAAGTGTGTGCCTTAGACCACTCAGCCACCCAGGACACATATTAAGAATGAAGTAACAGGTGTGATATATTGAGGGGTACACAATTACCTTCAAAGCCTCATGCTGACAAAATAATAAATAAAAAAATCCTTTGAAGGGTAGTGTCAGACTAATACATGAAATATATGAAATGAATTTCCAGGATTTCAAGATAAGACCATTTCTTTCCCTTAGCTGCAGATTTGTTGAAATTGTGAAACCTGTTCCAATACTACTCAGCAATGGTAATGTTTTCAAATCTTCTGCCATGGTGGATATACTGGATGTCAGATTGGCACCACTATTACTTTTACCAAGCAGACTTTAACATATGTACATTGGTTAAAACAGCAGCCACAATGAAATCCTTTTCATTTAGGACCAACTTTGATTCATTTCTGAGCAAGGAACAAATACAGTGGGTATACTTACTTTTATATACTTCCACAGCAAAAGAAAGTGTGTTGCTTTATTACTTGGTGGCTGCCATCTTCTTTGCGGTCTTGGCCTTCTTGGGCTTAGCAGCTTTAGCCTTTGTTGGAGACACAGCCTTCTTAGGTTTAGGTGCCTTTGCCTTTTTTGGAGTCTTTGCCTTCTTGGGTTTAACTGCCTTTTATTTCCCAGATGGTTTCTTCACAACCTTCTTCTTCTTCTTCTTCTTGGGATTCTTAGCCTTTGGATTTCTAGCAGATGCCTTAGGCTTCTTCTCCTTGGGTTTCTTGACTGCCTTCTTCTTAGCGGCTTTCTTATCTGGTTTGGCACCTAGATGAAAGGAACTTGAGGCTCCAGTACCCTTGGATTGTTTAAGAGCATCTGCTTTCACACCACCATTGAGAGCAACTTGAAAGCTCTGAGTTGACAAGGTCTTGGTTGTTACCCACCTTGTAGTTAGCGGCAATGTATTTCAATATAGCTTGCCTTGAAGAGCCACCTCTCTTTAAGGATGCTGATAGTGACTTGCACCATATCAATGTACTTCCACTTTTTCTTTATGACTTGGATGCCACAGGGGCAGTGGTATCTGCCATCATGGAGATGTGTCGATTCGATTAGATTCACGAGTACTTACAGAATAACAAGCTCAAATAGGTATTACAAGAAATGTCTTGCTTAAATCCCCATGTTTATAAGAGTCGACCATATGGAATGAGTACAGAGTACAAATGCATCTAAAATACTGCTGACAGGCGCTGATGTTCTAAAGTATATATAACATGCATTGAACGATTGGATCTAGATATATAGCTCGATATTAAAAACTAAAATGCACACCTTTCTAAGCTTATCATGATTTAGTCATTCTTTAACAGAAATAGTTTCAAGAAAAAAAATACCATGGTGGCCATGTTCAAGGGCAGTTGCATCATTTTCAGTTCAGACTAATTAGACTCCATAAGATCGTTTCTGATGAAAACATTGCTAAAAAAATCGATTTCCTATTTAAATGTAGCAGAACTAAAATTTTTAAAATGTCCACCATGACAGCTTTTGAGAATAAGATATACTATACTTTAGAATAAAGACAATACACAAATTAATCTGCGGACAATTCTATATTTATATGAATTTTTGTTTCTAACAATAGCAATATTTCAAAACAACAGCCAATAAAATCTGAATGGGTATTTACCATTATGTACCAATAATAAACATTTAATCCCTTGATAAAGAGTGAGCACAACAGTAACACTATTACCTAACCTTTTATTACCTAATGTGACTAGGCAGCTTAGAGCCCAAAATAGATTTACCTTGAGATAGAAGGAGCACATCACATTTCTGTAAATTTTGGAATAATATTGTGGCATAATTACACAAACAACTACAACAAGAAACAATGCATTCACTGCATATGTATATTCAAATTATATAAATAAACTTGGCTTCTTCTGAAGTGTTAAATAATCTGATGAATTTAGGTGGGAAAAAATTGATTTTGTGTACTATTTATTCTTAAAAGATTTTTAAAAGTCACTTTATAAGAATGATGTTGAATTCTTATGCATACATACATAGACGAATTTATTCAATATTTTAAAAACCATTGTACAACAATATAGAGAAGCGTTCCATGGAATGTACACTCCTATAAATAACAAGTATATGAATTAAAATAATGATGTGGTAGATTCATTACATCTTGAAGCACCTTGATTAAGCCAACATGATACATCCACTAGTGTGTGTGCATGTTTGTGATTAGGCTTGTGATGCCGTTTTAACAAATGTTCAGTCATATTGCTACGATGTCTGCAGTGTGGCAGTTTATAATGATGTCCAACACTGGGGTATCGATCATGTGCCTGACAAAATTATCTTGACACCAGGCCAATCAGTCCTAACATTAACCTCGTAATGCTGAGCACCAAGCAAGGCAGCTGTTAGTATCATTGTTATGTCTTTCCTATGACTTGGTCAGGATTGGAACCCACAAAGTTCTTCATCTGAGGTGGACGCTCTCCATCCACTAAGGCCCAAGGAGTGGACATCAATGTAGCAATCTAATTTTGGACTCTATCTTGATTATAGTATTAGAAGCAACGCTGAGAAATGGTATTTTAACGTATTATTCAAGGAGGAGTATTAATGTATAGCAATTCAGTAAAATGCAAACTTGGGATGACATTCAATTGTAGCGTATGTATGGTAGAAGTACGGCGTCAAGTAATTCTTCTGGGCAAAGTTGGGTTCGAAAGGTCGGGTACACAAGGTTTAGCCATCGCGACTAACTTCAATTTCGGGTACTCCGCAGTGCTGAAACTCGAAAGGAATTAGATTGTCGATACCGTTGAGAGATGCATTGCTGACGATACCAATGAATAAACGTTTGGGTAACTGTCCTTGGAAAAGATGATCTTTGATCTTAGATCCGAGACCAGCGGCAATGGTGAATGTTTTTACTTCCACGCGTTCTATCGGATACGTGGCTGTCGTTCTACTCAAAGCGTGACTGATATAATTTCTCAATTTAGATAACACTTCCACACGACGTATAATCTGGCTTTTTGGATAATGCTTTTTTATTCGTGGCATGAGTCATCAAATGGAAAGCAGCACTGCTACGATTCTGTCACAAGCGAAAACCCACCCCGTTCAGCAATTACTTCTCTTGAAACCGCATGTCCAAATGCAAGCGATCGAAAATTTCTAAACCTTGCAGAATTTTCTTTCGATACTCGTTAAAACACACATTGTGAAGATTGAGAGGATTGTCACCGACAGCTCCGACGGGCAAGTCTGTGTCATTAAACTTATCTGCTATGTCAGGTTTCCATACCACGCAAACATCTATATGATTATTCTTGGCTTCTTTTCCATACGTCAAGAGATTTTCGAGGAACGCTCGGTAATGGTAAGTATCCATGCTACTGCTGACCAGTTTGTTATTCATGTACAAATCTACATTACTGAACAAGGAATGCATGAAATAATTGACAGGAGCTACTACGACCTCAGCTCCCATCGGGGAGCCGTCCAACACGGCCACTTTCACTTTCAAATACAAGTAACTGTTGTTTAGATCGATGTAATCTTCAGGTTGCCCTTTGATCCCAAACTCGATGGGAACCAAATCAATCAAAGAGGAGACGGGATGAAATTCAACCCATTAGGCTTCTTGCATGGTCATCATCGTGGGTGGCATGGCAAAGAGATCCAATTCCGACTTGGAACAGGCAAAAGATTCTTGGTGCATCATTTTTTTTTCTCAGTCTCTATCTTTTTTTACTTTTAATAATCAAAAATATCTGAGTCTCGAGCGGTTCTTATTTTCTTCGTCTTTCTAGCTTTAGAGGTACTGATGCTTTTGGAAGGGTGACTTTGTCGACGCTTTCTACCTTGTCCTTGCTGTGTCCTCAGGGAAGCAGGAATGTCAGTCTCGGTACCGTTCAGGGAATTTATAGGACTTTCTCGTCGACCCAAAATCTCTTTATCCGTTTGAAGCAAGACATTTTTGCTTGCTCTCAAACAAGCTTCTTTGGGGTTTTGTTGGTCAATGAGGACATTGTGAAGAAAATCGTTGCCGTGAGTCGATTCGGCATCTCTTAAGGCGTGCAATCCTCGTGTCACCATTGGTTTCAAAACAGGGACTACGAAATGAAATGCCGATTTAAACATATCTCCTAAACCATGTCCTCGTTGTCGAGTGACTCCCTGGTGCACAGGATACATCACTTTTTTAGTTGTTTTAGAAACGTTTTTGAAAATGAAGTTTCACTTTGACTTTCCCTTTGGTAAATGGAATATTTTGTCCCAGTTCTCCTTTTATAGTAATCTTGACACTGTCAAAATACGATTTACTGACAGGCAAATAATGAGGATGTACAATTCGCGATGAAAGCGATAAGTATTTCCACCTTGCTCGTCAGCGATCATGGCAGAATCCACTTTCAAAGGAATGACATGCAGTAACGGTACAGGGGTGTGTCCTACCACGTTGTACTCCACTACATCGGAGTACACAAACATCAAGTTGAGTCCTTGCTTCATTTCTACAGGGAATCGAAAATATTTCGCAAAATCCGAGTTACTGGTTATGGCTGGTATTTCATTTTTCTTGATGACCAACCTATGGTCTCCACCCAAAATGTCTCACAATTCAGGCCAAAGGTAATGGCCATTATTTTATCCTCTGAAAATTTCATCATGAGGCGACGAGCCACTTTATGGTAGTGAAAGGTAGCACATTTTGTGGCTTTCTCCATGGCTTTACCAAACACAGTATTGAACCTGGTAGCAAGTGTAGTCACTAAATGTTGACCACTAAAATAATAGCATGCAGGAATGGTGAACACATTGGTGAACCGATTAGTTTTGGAGTGCGGCGGGCTAGTGTGGCCTCGTGAGTATGAGGCTTTTTGCAATTTCTCGTCAAAAACTTCTACTGTAAAGGTGTTTGATTTCCGACGATGTTTTTGATTTATGTCGGGTGTATCATTTCCACTAAAGCCACTTCCCAATGAACATCTTGATCCAAAGGAATGGCTTGAGGTAATTTGAGGTAGCCGTGTAACAGCACAACGTGTTGTTAGGAAACACATCTATAGAACTGTCA
Source organism: Unio delphinus (assembly GCA_029339505.1). Classification (NCBI taxonomy): domain Eukaryota; kingdom Metazoa; phylum Mollusca; class Bivalvia; order Unionida; family Unionidae; genus Unio; species Unio delphinus. The sequence continues at coordinate 2,680,131 of JAQISU010000119.1, forward strand.
CTGGGAAACGTTAAGTAAAATTGGTTAATAGTGTTGTTCATAATTCCAATGTTCTTCTGTCCGAGGAGTCACTCGAGGTTAAATGAGTCTAAAAGAGGATTGTGATTGGAAGGGTGACTGTGAGGAGAATGACTAACATTGGATGCAAGACTCCCAATATCGTTCCCGTTGTAAGAGTATTTCAGGGAATGATTGGGAAGAAGATAACCGATGAAACTGCTGAATAAAATGAGCCACAATTGTTTGGCTTCTTGTTGCAAACTCAAATTAGCAATGGCTGCACCGATGACACAATACATCGCAAAGGTTTGACAGAAAAAAACGATTTGCGTTTTAGGGAAACGTTCCCAACAACACACCCACAAAGGATGATTTTGTGAATCTTGCAGAAGAGAAGTTTGTTAAAGAGAAGTAACTGTGGTAGCTGAAGCTGTATTGAATGGCATTATGGTCACTTCTTTTAATAGTCGATGAATTGCGCAGCGTCAATCCAAGAATAAAAACTGGGAGGATATCCTTTCCAACGTACTTTGACTTCTTTCATACGCCTTTTACGTACTTTACGGGTTCTTCGTTCGCGAATGCTTTCAATGTCGTACACGTCTTCTTTTTTGGTGACTCGTTGTAACTCAGGCAAGTAAAACGTTCCTTTTAATACTTCTCCGTTAATGTCTTCCAATTTATAGACGGTAGGATGACGATCACGCACTCGCCCAGTAACACGAAACAATTCGGTGGTCCAGTTTGGTAAGTAACCTTTGTCGAAAGTGCGTTTGGTTTTGTCAATGCGAACCCAAATTCCCGGGGTTAACACTTCTCCACCTTTCTTGGGGGCAGCCATCGTCCGGGACGTACTAAACAGACGCTCAAAAACAGCCACTTCGTTGCCAGGTGTCATATATTGTGGGGTACGTCCAATACTTGTATTGTAAGATTTATTGTAGGCTTGGACTAAGTGCGGTAATAAGTCGATGTACTTGAGAGTGTGTTGATGCATACAATATTTTCACATGCGTTTTTTCAAAAGGTACGTTGAAAACGTTCCACGATACTGGCGCTGGTTTCAGGATTTTTGGTGGTGGAAAAATGAATGTTAAGTTTCTTTAATTCTCGTTGGAAATCTTGGTTCAGAAATTCGGTGCCTTCGTCGGTTTGCCGTCGAAGATGGTGACGACCACTTTGTTTCAACACCAGTTGCAAAGCTCGTACTAACTCTCCGCTCGATTTGGATGTCAATGGTACGACCTAGGCAAATTTAGAAAAGACGTCAATGACACAAAACAAATATGTGTAGCCACGATTGTAGGTGGCTAAATGAGAGACATCGGCTAAATCGGCTTGCCATTGATGATCGATGCCTTCCACTTGAGTGCGACTTCTGTGAAATTTTCGTCAAATGTGTTTGTGTAAAGTGTACACAGCTTGTTCTTGTAACCATTGATGTACTTCAGGTAAACGGAGCTTTTTCAGGCGAGTTTTGCAGCACGATAAATTTCCGAATTCCTCCGTAATCTGGAGGGTGAGCTGGATCGTAGTAAATGCTGGCTAATACCTTCTCCATGGTTTTGTTAATAAGGTGCCCACTCTTCGATCATACTGCTTTGGGTGGAACGAAATGAGGATTGTTTGGAAATGGTTTTACGTGTCCGATGTGCCACAGGAGTCGACGTCGAGGGTACTGGTGGTGGTGGCAGTGGTGGAGGTGGTAATGATATAGCTTTGGTCTTCTTTTCTTTTCTCACGTCTGGTTTACTTTCTTTCTTATTCACATCTGTCGAAGGAGGAGTGGACATCATCTTTTTAACCCAAGTTTTGAGTTCTTCTCGTTGGGGTGTGGGGGAAGCTGATGCGGCAATCTTACTCGGAATGTGAGTGGCAGTGGGTGTTTAAAAGATATCATGGGGTTATTCTTCCTTGGGTAATGCTGAGGTGACGTCGGTTTTTGGTCACTGTAGATTGTGAGAGCGACGGACTATTCATCAGAGCCTTCAAATCAGAGTGGGTAGTGCTGTTTGTTCCACAGCTTTTCGATGAAAGAGTTGTAGTCGTTACTAGAGTTGGCCGTACTTTTGCGATTTTTCAGTTTCGGACAAACCGTGGCGATGCATCAAGGATTGCAATTCGTGTTGTAATTGGGACATCTCTGTCAAATCAGGAATGGTTGGTAAATGGTGGGTACGTTGTTCTTGCCAACGATGGTATTCCATCCATCGTTTTTGTAAGGGACTAAAGACAGTTTTCGTCCTTCCATGGGCTTTGAAAGGTTACGTCTTAGATCGTGGTGCTCCATGGGTACCTTTTATTTTCTGGAAGGATCAACTTTGGGATATCCCTCATGCCAGCCCTTGTACCAAACCTGGTAAGAAATCCATGCCGGTTTTCGCTAATCGTCCCAACATAGGAATAAGAAAGGGTACAAATCTTCCGCGTTGCACCAACATCTTTTTCTTTTGACGGACGGGTGTGTTCTTTTGGACCATTTGACGAAGAACGTGTTGATGTTTTTCTAAGCATTTTTCTGGTGTGGAGACAAAGATATCGTGCCTTTCAAGATATTCAAACAACATTTGAACACGGTATCGATGACAATTTTGGAGGCCGTTTTAATGATTTGCTTTCATATGAATGGAGAGGCTTTGAACAGGACGGACAACACGTCTTCGTGTTTGACTAAACGAGGAAGTAGTCCTTTCCGTTTATTTCCTTTGTGGAGTCAATAAGAATGTTTTCTGCGAAGTGACATCTTTGCTTGTTCGTTCCTCGATGCCACTGACGTCAATGACATGGAACACTCACCGTTTTATCTTTTTTTGTAGTGCCATCGTTTGATTTATAATTGGCATCACTCGATCTTTTAAAAAATACCAACCTCCGCGTTGCACCAACATCTTTTTCTTTTGACGGACGGATATTTTCTATCGGGCCCTTTAACGAAGAACGCATCGATGTTTGGCTAAGCGAGAAAGTAGTCCTGTCGTTTTCTTTCTTTTGTGAGGTGAATAAGAATGTAATCTTCGAGGTGCCATCTTTTATTGTTAGTTCCACAATACCACTGACGTCAATGACTTGGTACACACCCCCTTGTATCTACTTTTTTGGGAACTACCGCTTCGTCAAAAAGGTAACGATGTTTTTCCCAAAATTGCCAAAGTAACCTCATTTTTGGTGACACTTCTTGTTTTTTAAAAGTCTGCGTCTTTTGAGGGGATGACGTCGATGTTTGGTTTTGAAGTCTTTTGTAGGATGACGAGATTGTTTTTTTACTTTTCCTTTTTGGACAGCAGAACGACGAGGGTTGTGGTGTGGACGTTTTTGAGATAGCATCATTGAGTGTTCAGAAGTGGCACAGAAAATACTGATTCCCGTTGTTGTCCTCAAGTCATTTTTTATACTGTAATGCGACGCCACTGATTATCTTTCCGTCGTATCAACTTCATGGCAGGTAAAACATCATGAAGGGGCTCGTAACAGACTAAATTGGGACAGTTCTTGTCTGGCCAAATCCAGTAAACTCTTTAACATGCCAGATCTTTCTTTGAATTTGAATTTGTGGGCAGGTACTTTGTTAACAACTGCTACTGCCGCTAATGTGGGCGAGGGTGTCACCGGTGGAAGAGACGTTTTGGGAGACGCATATTTCCAATGTTTCATCAAATTAGGAAGAACGGGTGTCAAATTGGATTTGGCTGGCATCACCAACAACGGAGAAGTGGAAGCACCTGAGGCTACTGGAAACGCGGTCACTGGTGGTGCAGGTCGTCGTTTACGAAGGTAAGGTTGCCTCCTGGCCGAATTGCCTCTTTTGTGGGTGGACTTTTCTTTTCTGTGTTTTGGTCTTGGCACCATTGTTTTTTTTTCTTAGGGGTTCGTTTGGCCTTTTTTTCTTGGGGTGAACTTTGGGGCTATTGGGATCAAATTTTAAAAGGGAACGAATGATGACACCTTCTAGACAACCACTACCTCCAGGTTTCAATATGATTTGCTTTTTGATTTGAGTGTCGATGCGAGGATTGGCCAGTTGCGTCAAGGCTGCTTTGTTTCTGTCAAAAAAGCGTTTGGTTTGATGTGGAATATGAATGATGCCTTGTAGTATTTGACGTACTGTCACCATAAACCATCGTAGGACTTCTTTGAGACTGGCTTATAAGACGTGAGCATGTATTTGTGGATTTTTGTCGCGACTGATACCATATAATTTGATGGGAAGATGAGACTGAAGGGTAGTCATGTTGACAATGTATGAGACAAGGTCAAAGTGACCAAGGTTTTAATAGATTTTTTAGTGGTTTATAATGTTATGTCGACGACGAGGACGTGTACAAGACACATTATTTGGGTAACGAAAGTGTTCTAGAGGTAGTGTGTAATGTTCTTATAGTCTCTACGTGGGGTACAGTCACATAGGTGTCCTCTCGGAACGATCTTATTGGGGAATTGTCCATGATAGTCATGTCGTGAAAAGTGTGATTGTCCTTGGTGACAGATCTTTTTTCCTCTTCTGGCACTGTCACTAACACAGGTTTAAAAGTGAATGTTTTCACTCAACGATGGGTTTTACGAACACAATGTTCGGGCATAATGGGATGCTTAGTTTGTCCAAGCCTCAAAATCCCAACTTTTCCAGTCACGTACATCTGTCCAATGAGAGTGTAAATCATAAGCTACACACACATCCTCGTACACCTCTTCCGTGCATTAATGTTGACGAATCTTGTTTTCCTGTATCTTATGGGTTTTAACAGAATGAGTCTCTCGTGGGCATTTAAAGGAATCAACATGCTGTCTTTTTTGTAGGCAGTATTCGTAACGTGTCCACAAGGAATCAACAGGTAAACTAAATCCCAGAAGGCAAGTCACTAAAGCATACACAACACGTCGACCCCCATTGTTCATGGGATACAGTTCTTGTAATAAGTGCTCGTAATCCTTCACCGTGTGATTATTCTCATTGATATCCTTCCACGGAATCTGTTTGATCACACGTGATAACAGTTGTGGCATGGTCGTTCCATTTTATACTTTCTTATGTCGAAGACCATAAGTGTATATTCTGCACAGAATGATTTAAAATCTTCTGCTCCAAAAGCGAAAGTAATTATTATAACGTGTAATTTCGTTCGACTGCCGTTCAAGATAACGGTGATGAAAGATCAAAACATCTTCAAATGTAAATGAACTAAATTCGAATCTGTGGAAGGTAGACTTAATCCAGAGAAATCTAACATGCTGGTTTATTTTTGTCACTTTCCTCTTTTGAATTTCAGGACACAAAAGTTCTACCGTCACCCATTGAGATTTTGCTGTAGCAAGGCCCTGCCAAACGTCCTTGAAGATCTTCTCTTGAAATTCGTGTGGTAATCCTTGAATATTATGTTTTAGAGAGGGTTTATATATTGGTCTAGGTTTGTATCCAACCCAAACAGGTTTGTTAAACACCATGGAGCAGCATTGTGACTTTCAATCACTAGGTCCCACTAAAGGTAGGTATTGACAATTTATAGACCATCGAGCATGTTCCAGGTAAGCGATATCTTTCTGTTCCCACTCGTAAATGGACACACGACAACAGAAACACATGACTTTATCCCCTTCGCCCAAGTAGAAACATCCTCTCTGAATAATTTTTTAGGAGTTGGTCCAAGCAAATATTTTGGCCATTTATCTTGGAAGATTTGGAATCGACTTATAAAGTGACAGTATTCAGGCAATCTCGTAGGGAACGAATATTCGACTCTGCTCACTTCAGTTCGATGCAGGTACGGTGAAATTCCTATGAGTCCACGATAACGTGTTGCACCGCTTTAGCATCCCTCAGGTTTGACACTCACAGCATCACTTTCCATGGTAGATATAGGAGTAGTAATCATGAAAAATTCCCCACGACGTTCTACTGAATCTCTAAAGTCGCAATGTCTGGCATCATTACAATCGCAAGCTTTAGCATCACACTACACTTGAGAATTCCCAAATTTGAATTCTGCCTGTTTAGATGAATTCATCTTATTTCGCTTTGTCGTTGAAGTTACAAATGAACTATTGGTCCTGGACAATGTCTCTTTTTATATGCTAGTTGTATAAAGGCATCCACGTAGTCTGCGAAAATACCTTTCTGTGTCTCGTCGCCCTTGCTGTATTGTTGTGTCTTGGGAAAGTTGTAAATTTCGTACACTTCTAACAGTTGGTACCCTAGGTCCAGAGCTTTAATCAATTCCATACTAACCCAGGTTCCTGTCAAGGCGCGTTCTTCCTGGCTTGGTCTTGGTTGCACGTTTCGGCACAAGTGTGACACAAAGGAAACATCAGTTTCCCTTGGCAATGGTAAGGTAAAACTGGATGGTACAAGTCCGTAGGAGGCAAGACTTTGCACTTGATCAATCCTTCGTACTGTCGAATGTATTCCAGGTCAATGTGTTCTGGCAACAATTGGAGGTGCCCTACGGGAAAGTGACAATATTTGCACACGTAAGGTTACAACAAACACACGTCCAAGTATCTGATTTCTTCTCCCTTTTCTTCGTCCACATGGTACAGCAAACAGGTGGCATTCGCTCGTCCTCCGTGCAAACTATCCCGGGGGTTCAGGGGGTCCACCAACTTGTAACTTTCTACGATGCGTTTAAACTCGGGATCGGTTTTCAATCGCTGATTATACTCGTGTTCCCACATTTCCAATACCTGGTATCCTTACTGTTAGAACTTCAAACGTAACTGACAAGTTGTGTGGTACAAGTATTCCATGGTCCGTTGTAAAAACTGATGTTTGGTGTCAGGTTGAGGGTAGAACATAGGACATCCGTGAAATAAACATCCGTTAAACTCGTACACAATCTGAGTGTTTTCTAAGTCCCAGCCGTCTACCAAATACGCTCCGATGGTCTTTTAGCCTCCTCCGTTGCGACCGTTTTGTCTTCCTTGTAGCACAAGTAATGTAGCCAACGTAGGGCCTTGACCGACTATTGACGTTTGACAAAATTAATCACTTGAGGACTGATGACAGCTAGAGTATTTCCAGGCATTAAGCGTTTTCGTGAAATAAACATCCGTTAAATTCGTATACGATCTGAGGGTTTTCTAAGTCCCAGCCATCCACCGAATACGTTCCGATAGTCTTCTCGCCTCATCCGTTGCGAGCGTGTTGGATCCATTTGTCTTCCTTGTCGCACAAGTAATGTAGCCAACGTAGGGCCTTGACTGAGTATTGACGTTTGACAAAATTAATCACTTGAGGACTGATGACAGCTAGAGTATTTACAGGCATTAAGCGTTTTCGTGAAATAAACATCCGTTAAATTCGTATACGATCTGAGGGTTTCCTAAGTCCCAGCCATCCACCGAATACGTTCCAATGGTCTTCTCGCCTCATCCGTTGCGAGCGTGTTGGATCCATTTGTCTTCCTTGTCGCACTTGTAATGTAGCCAACGTAGGGCCTTGACCGAGTATTGACGTTTGACAAAATTAATCACTTGAGGACTGATGACAGCTAGAGTATTTTCAGGCATTAAGCGTTTTCGTGAAATAAACATCCGTTAAATTCGTATACGATCTGAGGGCTTTCTAAGTCCCAGCCATCCACCAAATACGTTCCGATGGTCTTCTCGCCTCATCCGTTGCGAGCGTGTTGTATCCATTTGTCTTCATCGTCGCACTTGTAATGTTGCCAACGTAGGGACTTGACCAAGTATTGACGTTTGACAAAATTCGTCGCTTGAGGAATGGTGACAGCTAGAGTATTTTCAGGCATTAAGCGTTTTCGGTACACTAAGGAACACGCTTTGGCGTTGGTACAAGCTTCTTTCAAAGGTACCATCCCTCCGTGTTCTATGAATAATTCTCGAAATTTTCCACAGCAACGTGGTAAAATGTCCACGTCAGATCGACATTACTTTAACATTTCTTCTTGAAAGTCAAAGTGACCCGTTGCGTGAATCTGGTACCATTCACGGAAAGCTTCTCGTTGTTCGATGCGCATGTTATCGGGGTCGTCGTCGTCAGCCTTAGGCAAATGAGGTAAAACGGTATGTTGATTCGCTTCGGTATTGTAAAAGTGTGGAAAATAACCTTTGGCCATTTCTGTCATTCCAAACGTTTTAGGCATGAGACTCAAAGACATAGCCAAGTAAAACATCGAATCTTTAAACTGTACTTGTCCTACTTGCATAGAAATTATTTTGGCTCCGTTCAAAGTCACTTGAGGACGTTCGGTACTTTGTTCCGTATAGTATCTGAGAAGAAATTGCCCATCGTATCCCGAGAAATTGTGAGCCATTACAGTGGCATGGCGATGGCAATCTCTATAACGTTCGATGTCTTCTAGACTCCATGTCTCGTCGATGGGGTTTAGGATCCATTGGACAAAATCGGCTAGCGTGTATTTTCACGTCCTCCAGAAATCTTGCTGCAATGAAAGCAGTGACTAAAGATAGGTTATTGGATACACTTCTCGCACGCAAGGTAAGCTACGCAGAAATTAGGAATGTGAATACCTGTCACTGGCATGCATTCGAAATCAAAAAAGATAAAATTCCCTTTCTTCTGGGTATATTCTGGTCCGGGTTGGTATTTTTGAATGAAGCATTCGTGCTCCAAGTCCACGATTTGGTGACCAATGTGACATCGTTTCTTCCCTCGACAAACGTGAAACTTGGAATTACTTGTACTGTCCACAAGTAGGGCACAATCTCAGAAGCTGACAAGTACTTTTCTGCTGTGAACCTTGCATCTTCAAATGTTGTTGGTAACAGGTAAGACTGACAAAAGTGCGCTGACAAACAGGGCAATGCACTCTTTCTTGTCTTTTGTCAAGACAATGTTGAGATACCAAAAAACCATCACATTTCGATCCACATTGATTGTGGTGTTCTCGATTGTTATAACCAAAGCCACATTTTTCACAGTAGTAACCGTATCCCAGAAATGCAGTAATACTGGTAATGGTATTAAAATGACCATCGTGATGATAGACGTGAATGTATTTTCCGTCTTTGAAATTGTGGCCTCAAAACAAAAGAGGACCACGCACTTCGTGAGGGTTTACTTTCAAGGTGTAATGTGGAGCCAAGGCACCTTGCAATTTTTGCAATTCATCTTGTCTGCAAAAAGTCAAATGACTACATTTTAAAGACCATGACCCTATATAGTCATGTCCAATCCGTGCATATATAAAGGGTCAGTGTCTAACCTTTCAGTATTCATTGTATTCTCACATTGACCATAATGATGGAAGAACCTACACAAGCTGAACTTCTCATCAGAGCTTTGCGTGGTGTCATACGAAAGTTTTATTCAGACAAGCCGACGGTCTACTCTCCCTCCTTTCCTGATAAAAGTCATGATACTTGCGATATCTGTAATCAGAAAGCACATTGGGCTACGGAATGTCCAGATCGTGAAAAAAAACAAAACAATAAAGGTACCAATAGAGACAAAAGTCAAGAGACCTGTTATAATTGTAAAGAGAAAGGACATTGGTCTCCAAACTGCCCTAATAAACAACAGGAGAAGAAGGAGGATGGGGAAAGGAATTCTGAACAGAAGGAGGAGTAAGAGGTACCCACCCTAATGAAAAACCCCAACACGTTCACAAAGACAAGAAAATAAGACGAAACGAAGAGGAAGAAAATAAAGAAAAACATGTAACAGTAAAGAATTAAAGAAACAGAAAGAGTGAACAGAAGAAATCTATGGACTTTTTAAAGTAGTATTGTGTTCTGTTATGCTGTGATATTGGATTGCATCGTTTGTACCAGAATACACCAGAGAGAAAAAAACGTAAGTGTCTCTTGGTTTTTGATTTTATAGAATACGAACCTGCACTTACATATTCATTCACTCACACACACATATGGGTTGAAAAAAAATATATATAAAAGGACTTTTGAATTTTTATTGAAATAGGCAATTGAAATAATAATTCTTTTCGAAATGATTTGAGTGGTCTTGAAAAGGACCGTTGGTGTTTGTTTGTTTAAAACAACACAAACTCAGAAACGGGACGTAACCATCTTTAGCTGTTTTAAACCTTTGCACAGCCAAGGCTTACTTCAGGTCTGGTGGTTCCTGTCAATGATTTGGTCGATATCACTAACGGTGGTATGGTAGACGAAGTCTCACTTATATTTGATTGCTTAGGTGGAGAAGGTCTTTTTCTCTTCTGTCGTGATAAAGAAGTCTGATACATTTGTTTCAGACCCCTTAACTCTGCTAAAATATATATAATTGCTGTCGTGACCCTTTGATTTTCACTATTCTCTTTGTCCATGGTCTTCTTTCTTCTATGTTGCTGCTACTGTTTCTTCCTGGTGTTTCCTTATTGCTTCTTCATCTTCCCGCTGGTGAATAAGAAAAGCTTGTTCTTCTATTTTCTGTTGTTGTAAACATCGCTCCAATTCTTCTTTTTGTCTCTGCTTAAAATCATTGACGTGTACATAAGAAGAAGCAGAAGGTAACGACGGTTCCAGAATACATTCTTGTGATGTTAGGAAATCCACAATATCAAAGTTAAAATCAACTTCTTTTTATGGATGTAGATTTGTCATGACTTTGGTAGTCACTGCTGTCCCATTACTTGCTGTTTCTACAACTGGCTCACCCTAATTCATCGTCTTCTTAGTGTCCGACATCATTGACAACTCTGTCGCATCAATTGATTGCGTGCAGACGCTAGTACCTCTATATAGGGAAGGTGACGTCACAGACCGCTCACTTCCGATTGGATGACTGCGACTGACTTTTGTAACTCACGTTTGGATTGGTGAATACACTCTATCCGTTTCGATCCGCTCTTCCCTTATAAATAACCGCAGTTCACGGTATTCGCTTCACCTGTTTCTCATCACAAGATGTGGATCAACGTAGAATCTTCTACCCTTGTTTCTACTATGCTATTTCGTACTGGCTTACCCATGTATGTCAGATCATTGTAGACTATCACCAATATGAGTGATACAGCTTTTTGGAAGAGAAAGATATATGTCGAGAGGCAAGGTTGTTTAAAGAGAGTTCTCCTCTATGGCCCAACAGTGAGAAGTTTAAGGAAGAAGATCTGAAATGTACTCTGTGTTAACAAGATACTGTTAACATTACACATAACGGCCCTTTCCAGGGCCACTCATATATCTCGAAAATATATTTACGTTCGCTTCCTTCATTTTCCCTTCGTCGTTAGACAGTACCATATACAAATACAAATAATATTCCCCATGTTCAATTTCCCTTGAAGCAGTAAAATCCCGCTATGTTCATTTCCCCATGAGGCTATATAGTCCCACTATGCTCAATTCACCTTAAGGCTATATAGTCCCACTATGCTAAATTCCCCTTGAGGCTATATCGTCTCAAGCTGTTTTTGACTGGATTTCTCATTGAGGCTATATCGTCCAATGTTACTACAATCGGACCTGCTCATTAGTTTCATTCCTATGTTGATCCTTATGTATCCTGTTCTTTCAAATACTACTTTTAATTATGTTATGTTTGCCAATGACAATAATATATAAAATATCAACTTTGCTACATGGCATTTAAACATATGTCATCCAATAGTTCCATGTCAAATGTATAAGCATGTTATTCCGCTATAGTATCTTGTCGTAAAGATATTTGCTTCAAAAAATCATATTTGACTCAGAGGTTATATTGGCTAATAATCATTGATTTAAACATACAATTTTAGTACGGAATCGTATAATAATGTCTTCACTTACTTTACTTTAGTTATAGTATAGTTTATTCCAAAAGTAAATCTTTTAGATATTCATCTCCGGCAGTTTGATGAGTTTACATTGCTTAAAACAACACTTGGTACGAATAAGCTGATATTATAAATCAAAACATAATTAAATTATCATCTTATCGACAAAGTCCTTGTTCAATTTTAATTAATAAACCTTTAAATCCTTCATGGCGATAACAACAAATTTGTGTTATCGCAATCGTTCTTATGACTGATATTTCACCCGTTAATTATAAGTTGAGGGAAGCATCTGCGTTAATGACATTATCTTTGCGAGTAAAAGGCATTTCACCTATACAAGAGTAGTATCATTTTCTACTCTTCATATTATTGCTCTCAAAAAGAAAACTCCACATTAGTGACAAAACCACATTAGTGTATTTAGTAACATCATGTTTGTTTAGATTTAGGGTTCTGCTTCATTGTTTATGACATGAAAAATGGTGCAGTTTTGTTTCGCAACCTTGAGAAAATTGTACATGGTTTGAGTTGTCAGTTGGAATGGTTTGAGGGTATCAAAACAATATTTAAAAAGACATTGAAAGTTGTTATCTTTTCCATGTACTTCTCATTGAAATCGCCCTTTTATGAGCTATTCATTAACTTTCTAACTAAAACTGTTTATAAATTACGCTAAAGAGCACTTGCTAAATTATAAAATACAAATACTGTTTCTTCAAAAAAAATTTGCAAATATTTTTGAATGATGTTTAAAATTATTGAGAACTTTATAATATTTAATTTATAAATGATGTTGTGAAATAATTAATTGATTATGATTCGACATATGCCTGTAGTTCACTTCTTCGCAATAATTTTGGTGTTTACTCTTACTGGAACTGACACATGTTTTTTGTGAAATTATGTAATTCTATTTTCTTGGGTTTATGACACAAACATTACTGTGCTTCTTTATTTATATGAAACAAAATAGTCTACACAGTCTGAGGCAGTCTTTAGTCAAAACTATAATAATTCATAACCTTTACATTCGTTTGCAAAGAGATGATATGGACATTAAAACGGAAGATAACAATTTTGGTTCAGCACCTTTAATTAAAAATGTGTTATATGTCTTCGATTTAATGGAATTGGATGGTACAGTACATAAACAAACCTTTTTTGGTATTCTTTAGACCATTTGCGTCTATAATAACCAGCACCGGAATTTTCCATTACCCTGACTGAATATAGGTGTCTGTAAAATGAGAGGATGTACACCTATATAAAGAATGCATACGTTTAATGAATAAATCCTTCTATTTCTATTTTGTCAAAAGCTATTAACCAGCGCTGACAGTCTTCGAATATGGATATACATATCGTGCAAGATTAGGTAATTCATGAAATATATGCAAGTCTCAAAGAATATTTAAGAACAGGTTTGCACATAAACGTGAATGCAAAACGTGGCAAAGTAAGTATTGTTCAATCATTTCATTGTTACTGTACCCTCTTTTTTTTTTCTCTCTCTCTCTCTCTCTCTCTCTCTCTCTCTCTCTCTCTCTCTCTCTCTCTCTCTCTCTCTCTCTCTCTCTCTCTCTCTCTCAATCTACCCCGGCAAAGCTAGGCCTATATTTCAGTCTTCGCAACAACTAAATAATGGGGCCCTTGTCGGGGCATTGAAAAAATGCAAAAACCTAGAGAAAATGTATAACGAATACAATTTTAATTGAGTGAATGTTCATATACATTATTTAAATAGAGCGATTCACATTGTTCGAATGAATATTATACTTTGTTACCTTTTTGAAGTCATCGTTTTGCATAAATATTTTAAGTACCCTATACAATACATATAAGCTGATATGCTTGTCTGTATTGCGACACACAAATCATGCTAATATCTCGCCGTAAGGCTTTCTATATCTGAAAGTTCAGGAAGAGTTAAAACGAATATAAAAAGGAAGTAAGAGACTACGAAGCATATGATAAGATATATGCGATCACCAATCATATATTCCCTACAGCTAGTATTGAAGCAAACCTAAAAGCAAATCCTAATGGTCGTAACGAAACATCTCATGAAAGCCCCACTATGCCCACTGTGTGATGCATTCATACCGTGATGAGCACCAGCTACGGTACTAGCCATGTTCGTATATTTAATCTTGGACACCTCTTGTATTCACATGGAGGTGACCGGCCATAACCTGTAATGACTGAAAAGCATTACAAATAAACTAATCATGCTAGCGTGGCCATAAACATCGAACTAATAATGAATTAACGATTATGTATTAAAATTATACATATTTTAAAGCTGTATGTGCATTGACATAATTCCTTTTAAGCAAACCCAACACGTGCTCTTAGACAACAGCTCAACACGAGCAACAGACAAAATAAAAGTATTTGCTGATCATAACAAAAATGATTGTATTTACCAGTATTTTGATTTGGAATGTTTTTCAGCACTGGCATTTGTTTTGTGTAAATACACATTTAGTAGTGGGGTGGAAAATGTATATTGTTTTTTGGTTAAAGGCCTTGCTAATTATTATGTATTATCAAACTACCGTTATTAATATCACACAAATAATATGGCAAAATAATAGAAAGATCATGATGTGGATATTTAACTTAAGAGTTAGCTTTTGCCATATGAACATATAAGTGCCTGATGACCACTGAAAATGTAGTTCCAGTGTAAGGAACTCGTCATTTGATTCCTTGTAATAATTGCATTCTATAACATATGATAAAACCTTAAAATGACTAGTTACATAAAATGTATTCGTCTACTAATCATGTATGCATCTTTCTTTGTGAAAACATCAAACGGAACTGGATACAGCGGCACAAAACCCAACTACCTGTGCACCAAACTTCCCGATACAATGCCATCATTTATTGGAGTCCGTGAAAGTTTTAACTAGTAATGTGATGGATTTTATTTTAGGAGTGGTTAGACTGGATTTTTATTTACATGTAGCAGACCTAAAAAATACTTTGCTGCCTCTCTTCTGTTAGATGCTCATTTATATACTTTAATGCTGGTTTGATTTGATAACTGCCCATAGTGATGTAAAGCAGGTCATCACCTTATATATAGTGAATTTAAATCAGATTTCAAATGGATGCATTCATATTGATATGTAATTCAAGCTCATCCAACAAATTGTTCTCTTGAACCAGTATTTACTCCTTATACCGTTGCAGAAATCTATTCACTTTCAAACCACGAAAGGTAAAAATATTCATCGTTAGATAAGGAAAAAGGAACATCAATATTAACAAATTACTTTATTATACTTTCCTCACTCACATTTTGCAATATTAATATAAAAATGTTTCTTCAAAAGTTTTTAAACTCATTTGAAAAATCGCAGTGACTCATTATTACAATAGTAGATTTTAAAATGGAATTTACAACATCTAATATTTGACGTTATGAAAATATGCACTGCGCAAAAGACTGGGATATGCCACACATTGATACATTAACAAGACGATTGTGATTTTCATAGTCTTTTACATGGAACGCAATGCCTATAAGATATTGATGTCAATGAAATTTTAAGTTGAATTGATTGCGCGAATCTTACGGCAGCATTGAAAGTGTTTTGGACCATTCATATCTGAAATAAAGTATCATTTTTTGTATGTATTACATACATTTGCAAGTATTAACCTCAGCAGTCATATTTATTATATAATGATAAACAAAGCCTCCTATTAACATCAATTCTTGTAAGGATGGAGCCAGAAACTAATTTGTATGAACTTTATCTAACAGGAAACAACTCGGTTTCTATGTAATAATTATCATAATTCTTGTTTTATTTCCTAAATGTTGTTTCATCCATTATGCCATGTTACACACCAACTTGTTTAATTTCAGATTAGTTTTGTTCTGAATATATTAAATGCGTCAAAATTTCATGCTAAGTGTTACCGCTACGTGCTTGTTTCACAAGATAACAAAGATACATGAACATTATGTTAGTTGTATTAGTTATGCTGTTATGATGAATATTAGTAACATTTGTTTTAATCGGAGTAGTAATAATCATAGTTATGGTCCTTATATTGAAACAGGATATGCTTTGAATAAAAGATTTGTATCTGCAATTGTTATTATATTTATAATTCTCTGTTATAATCAGTAATTGCATTCAGTTATACGGTTATCACTTAAGGAATTGTAGAAAATATACCATTGTAATAAATTGACTTATGACATGATTTAACTCTTCTGGACCATAGACTGCTTTAAATCGAGATAACAACAAAGGTTTTGGTTTTGAACGCCTCTTCATTCCACTGAATGTCATACTAATTGTTCGTACCTGGATTGGTTTGGAATTGTTATTGTTTATATAATGTATGTCACCATTTTTCAGTAGAGAATTTCTAGCATCCGATACTTGATTTTGAGTAATTTTATATTTTTTCTAATCAATTTTTTTCCAATGCTTTTCCTTTATCTGCTTCTCTTATTGAAGTAGATGATGTAGTGTCTGGGATTTGTGCTACTTGAGATTGAATTAAACCTACAGTGCGATTTTTGGATCTTGGTACCTTAGAGACGCTTATGTTTGTATTTATTCTATATTCGTGTTGATTTGATTCTAGATCATGGCTATTAATTATGCTTGTATTCGGTATTGTATTTAGTGTACCACATGTATTTGCAGCTGTAGAAGAAGATCTAGTCATATCTGAATAAGTGCAAGAGACCTGTAAAACAATTGTAAGATGCAGCTGAATTCCACGCGTATGTAAACTTAAAATCTCAATTTGTTTATCGGTTACAGATTGTATCTTTTTGATTATCATTGCCTGACTCTCTATTACATCTGCCATTACACGTAGATCAGACGCAATTCCGACTCCGACTCAGTGCACGATTTAAGTCTTTAAATTGTAATTTCCTTACTTTGCATCATCTCACCCAAACGTCATTTTCTTCATTTATTCCAAAACACAAATGATATTCGGTTAATAGTTTACAAATTGTTTCAGATAAATGCATGTTTCAAATTGCAATATGGAGCTGCTGCTTTCAATTCTTTCAGCTTGATTATTATTTCCACATTGTCCAAATGATGCAGTACCTCTTGACTGATCCATGTCATTCTACTTACCAATTTCTTGACTTGTTTCTTGAAGATTCTTTAAGCAACTTAAACTGCCTATGATACTTTGTTTTCTCTTTCCATACCTAGACATACATACCTTTAATTCGCCAGTGGTACCATCTCCCTCCAGAAAATGAAATATTTGCTATACGTATATCGTCTTATTTTTCTGCTTTCACTGGAACACTATCAGAACGCGATGTCCTCTCCACCAGACGACAAGAAGTATATTTTGTATCTCTAAGCCTACTAATATCGTGCATAGAACTACAAATATGACGAAGGGAGGTTTTGTCAAGTTTAGTTGATAATTCTCGCTTGAATGACTGTTTGTTCAAATCGCTTCATATTTCTTATTTCTGCAAGAAAACAGCGTTCTAATTGAGAAGTGGACAGTATAACACTATCAGAATAATGAGCATATGCGTATCATTGTTATTCATTTTGTCACAATATTCATTTATCACTCAATCGTCTCTATTTTTAGGAAGTTAGAATAACATATTCAATGATGGACATGCTAAGTACTCATTACATAAATTTCTTTGTATTCG